>JAFEMH010002983.1:0-298071 GCA_022495995.1 Adenophora triphylla var. japonica | reverse complement strand
TCCATCTCCCTTTGTATCGCAAATGTGTGTAAAACACAAGTAGTGGTCTAATTCAACTTGTCTTTGTTCAATGCTTTCTCAATACAAATATAATGATAATCCAACAGACGCATAAGGGTATCAGCCATACACTTTCATCATTATAGCTCATCGAGGGTTTCTAGCAAAACATCTCTCTTTCAAGGGACAAAATCCATCTTGACTTATCATCCTTCCCATCATGAATCCAATCATGCCAAAGATAGGCTTTATAAATCTCATATTAGGATCTCATTTACGCTAAAATCAAAGCATGACTTTCATCAAATGTTAAGGTCATAATAATCTCCAGTTTCAGAGACTAAATGAAGTGACCATATTAAATTTAATTATGACATTTGACCATGACATAAATCTCATCAAGGGTCAGCTACAGTCACTTGTTCTCTACGACAAGTACCCATAAATTTAATGTGCATCTCTATGCATATAATCATCATATGATTATCCATTAACATTTATACTAATTATTCACATAATAATTAGGGACGGTGATTATTATAAACAAATATACAAAACATATAATAATCAAATAATAAAAAATTCATATAATAATAAATAATGTCAATACATAGATCTCTCAGTCATATGCCTAGGGCGTGGCAACCAACACAAAAAAAAAAATGAAGCTTGGTGCGATACTGGATCATATCAAGTCTAGCTTCGAGTCATGTTGTCTATGAATTCATGTCTTTCGAAGTCATCGATTGGCTCTACGCCGGAAGATTGTGTGAGTCCATAATCAACAATGTATCTTCTCTACGCTTTCTATAAAAGGTCCGACCTTTCTCGATATCCTTCCATTGCATCTTTAACGAAATGATGAGTTAACTAAATCACAAACAGTTAATAACTATTCATCTAATAAAGAAGCAGACACATTTAATTGAACAAATGCATTTTAAAAAAACCTTTAAGCATGTTGTCAAACGAGGAAAAAACCGGGCCCAAGACTGCCGAGAAAGTTTTTAATCATAGTGAATTTGGGAACCGCTAAAGAGCCAAAGAGACGCAAATCGGAAGTCTCTTCGCCAACGCAGCGCGTCCACCAGATCTTCCAATACCTCAAGAACGGGGAAACTGCCTTCATGAACGAGGAAGGCCCACGCAAAGAAGGAGTCAAAGCCAAGAGCATCATGGCCCTAAAACGCCTCGCCTCTCACTTTGTCATTCTTTGGAGACATGCTATACAAAAAGCGCTACCAAGAGACTGCCACTCCTCACAGCCGCATCGCCCAGGGAAAAAGCAAAGGAGCTCTATTAACGAAGGATCCACAATGGGGCTTGCGGCACCCCCACATGAACGCCGAGATCCCCGATGCATCATTCTTCGAATGGGCTACTACCGAATCTCCATACGGAGGCAGCATCGCATCCACTTTGGTCCTACAGGCTGCGACAAGTGCCAAATGGTTCCTCCAACCTCAATCATCTAGCCTCTCTCACGACATCTCTACTACATTGACTACTCCCTGGCCCTTCGCCCCAATTAGGGAGTTGACGTTATCTGAAAATCAAGCTCCGCCCCAAGCAAAGAACTGGGCCACGAATTCGTCTTTGGAAGCCATCGACTACATTCACAAAATGGGTCAAAGCCAAGTCAATACAAGGTACTTAACTTCCAAGAAGGTCGCCCATTTCCTCAAAGAAACATCATATGCGCCGATACCAAGCATCCCTCGAATGAGGTCATATCGTACAATGGATCTCACTTCAAATGAAAATGCTGATGCATCGCCGGCCGATTCAAGATAACGACGCTCACCCAATTCTTCTCCCTACAGGCCGCAAACAAATGAGCGGCAAAGAGGAGGCAAAGCAAACAAGACCCCTCGAAAGGATCACCATCCGAAAATGACCACCCGAGAATCCAGATTGGCTCCGAGAAGCTGCATCTTGCTACTTTAGGGCTACAGAGACATCGGGCCTAATGACACCTACGGGAGAAACTCCGGATTACGCCCTGACATACGTGATGGAAGCAACTACCCACCTGGCGAAATTGGAAAATTCCCTCCCACTCCGAGCAATGCCGCTGGAAAATGAGATCAACGAAGTCGCCGAATGGCTCCGAAGCCGAGCACGACTGAATCTCAAGGCTCCTGCTAGTCGGCGGCGACGACTAAAGGCCACGGAGCACATCCGAGCCTACCAAAGCAAAGAATGGCTAGAGCTTTCTGACAAGAAAGTCAGAGATCCCAGAGACATCAGAAAGTGCGATCTCGTACTCAAGGAAAATCCCCAATCTCTCGAACCAACCCACTAGGAAAGTGGGGAACCAACATGGATCGGCCCTTTTCGTGAGTTCAAAGATCTTCTCCTGAGAGTGCCATGAGCTGCGCAGACCTAGACGGCAATCCCTTCATGAATCCGGTCAAACGGAAGCAAACTTCGCAGCAATATTCGCCAAGCAAGATCAACTGTGCATCTCTTCTTTTAAGGCACTCCTTGTAGTGTCGAACTACGTGCGACCTGAGTCCTCTAGTCTGGGGGAACGTGGGCAACCTTAATTGGTCTGGTCTAAAAATACACAAAAAAAAACAAAAAATTTTGAATGTCAACCAAGACCTCCAGATCAAACTATACACTTTCCAAAAGCATGCCCCCACCCATCACCTTGACCAAGTCAAACGATCAGACGGCAACATCAAAGGACAATTAAAGGTCACTCAAAGATCGAGAGATCGACTCCATGCCTCAAGCAACAAGCTCAGGGGCTTGCCTTCGTCCTCACGCGCTTCCAAAAAAAGCGAAAAAAGGAAAGAGCTCAAGCGTAAGCTTTCAAAGAGAAAAAATAAAAGAGCTCAAGCAAAAGCTACAAAAAAAAAAAAAAAAAAAGGTCAAAGACCCAGCAAGCCAACAAATAAGAGGCAAGGAAGTCACGTTTTAAAAAGACCGTCAAAATGACTTGTCAAGGGATCATCCAACCTTCCCAAGCCAAACACAGAAACCCAAACAAAAAAAGGGATGCCGTCAAGGCTCAAACCGTCACCACCACAAATGGGCAACAGTAAAAGGTCCAAAGCCGGACGCCGCTGCAAGGCTCACAAAAGAAACAATAAGCGAAACAAGAGATCTTGCATCTCGACAAAGCTTTTAAACAGTAAATCACAAATCACTAACGGCTTACATAACATTTCTTGATGAGTTACAAGACACGGTCTACTCTAAGTTCACAAACATGCTAAAACACGGCTTTTTAATACATTTAACAAATAATGTGGTTCCGCACAATGCAATGAATGGATACTTAGGAGGTCATTCCATCGCCACTCTGCCGGCTTGTCCCCTCGCCATTCTTTTCCTTCTCTTCCCCGTCCAATCCGCGAGTCTTGTTTCGGCTCCACGCGAGCCAACTCGTCTCTCTCATTCCGAGATCGGGGTCCTCCCTCGAAGAGTCAAACAATCCACAACTTGCAAAGCTTTCATTCTAGCCCGTGCCTCGGCACCGGATCTCCTCCCCCGCGAGTATGTAAAAGGGGACCTCTCTCCCGTAGCAAGCTTCCTGGTCAACTCCGGTCTCGTAGTCGAACAAAGCATCTCCCGTCAGCATTCCGAGGGTTAGACCAGTAGCTTCGGCAAGACTCTTAAGGCTATAGCCTGGGATGGCAACCTTGCCCCCAGCAATTGCTTTCGCATACTCGCCCAAAACCACTTGGGATTGCTCCGACACGCTCGTCACGATTCACAAGCCTGTGTGTGACTTGGTGGCTCAACATAAAACTCTTTCCGACGTCTGAAGGAGCACCACAGGAGGGGAAGCGGAATACTTCCATACCCTCTAAAATATGCGTAGAAAACATCTGAAGTTGCACATACAAAGAGAAGCTACCTCCGCCTTGGCAATGTCATCCCAACCCAACAACGGCTCCTCGCCTTCATTCCGAATCGCCGGGAAACAAGCGGCGGAATATAGAAGGAGGACTAAGACAAACCTGGAATCCCGTAACCACATAGGACCCTTCCCGAAAGGCCCCTCCTAGTCTCAATCCCCTGAGGAACCCACCAACGGATCCTGGGATGCCGTACCAAGCTATGACATCCATGGGTCTCCTAGGCGGTTCTGGATCCATATCCAATACAAGAGGTCGCTGAGCAAACTTCCACAGGCTAAAAGATGTCGGAGACTCAGGCATGGCTTGAAGCCTCTCTCGCAACCACAAGGTGAGCAAAGCGGGGCTTCCCCCTCTCATGAACCTATCCCCAGTCGCCAGATGATCAATGCCGTGAAGGGTATCCCCTAACACCAACGGAACAATATCCTCCCCGGCTCGAAAGTGCCCTACCACATCCAGCAAAGCGCCATCACATACCCCAAGGGAGCTGACCATGAAAAGCGTCGATATCACGCACAAGGCAAATGCATCCCACGAGACGTCACTCGGCTATCGGGCCATAAACCGCCCGACAAGGTGCAGAAATATTAATGTGACCAGAATCAAAAGTCACACCCTGCACTTCTTCCAACGAAGTCCGAAGAAAGCATGCTAGCTTCACGCTCACGGCCGCACCGCCAATCACAGGAACCGAGATGGACTCCACCTCCGATCCTCCAATCAAAGCCCAAAAATCCTCAAAGGTGGGCGTCACTTAATTGTAGGAGAAGCTATACACGTGTCTCCTAACATCCCAAGAGAACTCTCGCGGCCGCCCGCAGCACATTCCCAATCAGGAGACTAACTCCTTAAGGGACCCAAAGCCGGGCAGAGTCAAAATTCTCCACTTCCCTTCGAATGCCCGCCTCTATTTGTGCCTTCGTATGGTGCCTGCCGTCCACATTTTGAGCCTGCTCAAGGAGAGTATGCCACTTGCTCGCTCCTTCGAAAGCCTCGGCAAAACTCTCGGAATGCAGGACGAAGAATCCATGGCAAATATGGAGGTTTCTAGAGAAATGGGGAAGAAAACTCGAAATGACTTGCCATGAATGGGAAGTGGGGAAGTCCAGAGCATCCTATGACTCTTATTTACTCCCCAAAAGCAAGGTGGATCTGCACGGACCACTTTGCATAGCTTACTATGCAGCAACCGTGCGGACCATTTCTGACAAACCGGTCCCACATTTTCATAAGAAACCGCCAAACAGCATCTCGCTCTGAGTAGCCACTACCCCCAACCGCACAAAAGCACCGGCCAAACCCATTTCCGACAACCATACACTTAACCACCAAATACATTCCCAAACTTCATGTGACATGCACAAAAAATAATAAACTAGCAACAATTCCCGTGTCAATCCCGAGAATCAAGCAAAATACATCATTACATCTCAAATAAAATGCTTGTTTTGTCTCAAATACAAGTGTTTTATTACTGAAGGTACAAAATGTGTGTTTGCATAAACAAAAACAAAAAAAACAACGAAAGAGGGGAAAGCAAATGAGCCACTTACTCCTACTTTCATCATCATCAACCTCTGCAGAACGAGAAATCCGGCATCTCAATGGCAAAGAAACTTGGCACCACACCCTCGTCATCGTAATCTTTGGGACCCCCTCATGAGGCGAGTACTCGAAGTACTCCGAAGGATCAAACCCCGTGAAGGGATCATAGAAGGGATGCGCCACTAACCCTCTCCTGTGTATCCTGCGGAGGAACGAATCCGATGAAGAGTCTCGCGGCCTCGGAACCCCGAAGACGTCCTCGCATCCAAGACTATGCCGCCCCGAACCAGTCCCTCCGCCGTGGACCCGGCTCGGCCCTCGACGAATGAGTATCCACAGACCTCCTAGAATGTATTGGCTCGAACGCCGCCGCCTGCCGCGAAGACCTACAAGACAGCTTCCCCGCAAGCTTCTTGGCAAAGGACCTCATCCCCATGAACCGGTGGGTCAGCGTATCAAAGGATCTCCCCGAGACCTACGCAAGCAAACAACCAAAGAAACGCTCAGCTAAAGAGATACAATCATACTCGACAAAAAGAGAAAACTACAGAAAAGATGCCAAGATGGAAAAGAGTAAGCACACTTACCAGAGCATCCGGGTCAACCCGATAAACAGCAGGAGCCTACTCCAGGATGGGCACTGATACCCTCCTCCTCGAAGAGTCCCCGCAGACATACGTGATGTCCGGCCCAGGCACCAGAACATCTGGGGGACGTGGTGGGCCATCCTGCCTCTCCCTCGCCAACATCTGTGGCATCCTCAACTTCCGCCTAACAAAGGCCCCATACTCCTCACCATACAAGATGAAATCCTCGGCACTCACGCCCTCTAGGTACCTCTCGTGCTCCAGCACATCCATGTCACGAGGATGCATCATCCCGAACAGCGGATCCCTCGGAGCCACAGGGGGGCTCGCCTGCGCCATGCTACCAGAAGACCCTATCCCCCAAATACATGACGTCACAAGTAAGGCCCCGCAGCATCTTCCTCTGCCGTGTCACCGCGGGACCGCCCTCGAGCTCGTCATCGCCATACCGAGCCCAGGGGTACAGCTCAAACCCCGCTGGGCTATCCCTCTCCAGGAACTCCTGCACATCCCAGTATGCAATAGTGAGCTTCCCCCTAGTCGTCCTCCTCTTCCTCAAAGAATGAGCCCAGCCCAGCATAGCAGGGTAGGCCACCATGGCCTCATCCTCTCAGTCCCACGGCTGGCACCGAAAGATCTCATAGTACCACACCTGCAACAAAAAGAGGATAGTACTCAGAACAAAAGAAAAAGAAGGCGGAGAAATGATAAACTGCTAAACCACAAACAGCAATAAACTCATTCCTCCAGTGCAAAATCGAAGCATCCCAGGGAACTGGCCACGCCCCGGCTAAACCTGTCCATGGAGAAATAGAGCTCGGCCAAGCCCGCCTCGCCCCAAGAAATCTCACCAACCCTCCCCAAGTCCACCAAACTCTCCAGCAGAGGGAAAAGAGCAGAAGAGGCATGGTTTGAGAATAAAGTCTCGGAAAGAGCAAACCACAGAAAAGAGCGCGCCAGCTGCTCAGCCGTCACCAATCCAGTGCCCCGGCGATAGGCCCCGATGTTGGCCGTGATTTGCGCCTCTACATCGCTATACAGCATACCTAGGCCCTTACGAGGGCAGGGCGCAAAGCCCAGCGGCTCTGCCGGCACACCCGTCGGACATCTGTCCCGCCATCCACCGGCCCTCCTTGAAGGAAAGCCCGGTGATCGCCGCAAAATCGGTGGGAGTCACCATCACCTCTCCCCAGCTAAGATGGAAGGTATGCGTGGTGTCCCACCAATACTCAAACAAAGCCAAGAAGACACCCTTGTTCTTCTGCGTCTCCGCTATCCCGACAAGGTTCTCAACGAACATGCCCAAACCAGAATCAAAGACCAGCCTCTTAGGAATCGGTCTACCCTCCCTTCAGATCTCTGGCAAGTGCTGCCACAGCTCAACTACGGCCTTGAGCGACCCCCGAGACTTCATCTTCTTCGCCTTCCCAGACGAAGGCACCTCATCCTGTAGGTAAACACAGCAAAGGTACGTCAATAACAGTACTTAATGCAAATATACAAAAAAGAAATGAAAGCATAAAAGTCCGTCCCAACACGGCAAAACATAAAAAAGTCCATCCCAACACGGCAAAACATAAAAAGTCCATCCCAACACGGCAAAACATAAAAGCCCATCACAAAAACACAGCACACACTGCACATAAATTTCCCCACATAGTCCGTCACGAAAACACGGCATGCACTACACGACACATTTTCAATAGCCCGTCATGAAAACACGGCACACACTATACAATTTTCTCAAAAGAGGGATCTGTCCCTACATGACACATTTTCAACAAAAACTCGTCACAAAAATATGGCACACATTGCACATAAATTTCCCACATAGAGTCCGTCACACGGCACACGTCTCACTTTTCCACACAAAGTACGTCCCTACACGGCAATTTTTTCACAATGTACATACGAAAATAGCATAAGGTACAAATCACTGAAGCATACATTTCAAAAGAGAGGCCATTATAATCTTTGCCCCTGGCCGTCCAAAAGCCTTTTCGCCAGATTCAATGCAGTTTGGTCCTTCACCCAACCAAACTAACGACGGCCGTCATCGTAAGCTCGAACCTGGCCCACAAAACAGTAAACCAAACACCGGCCGTCATCGTAAGCCCGAACATCGCCCACTAAATGGTAAAACAAATCCCAAGGCCACCCCGAACGCCTCCACAAACAGATCCCAAGGCGCCAAAAGCCTTCAAACTCCGCATCCCAAGGCACAAATGCCTTCACAACAAACAAGTCATTCCCCTGGCTGTCATCGTAAGCCTGAACCTTGCCCACAAAATGGTAAACCAACCACCGGCCACCAAAGTAAGCCCGAAATCCCTTCCTCAGCAGACAAAAACTCAAACAGGAACTCTTGAAAACCCATACAAGACCACGCATCCCCGGCAGATAAACACCGGCAGTCATCGTGAAGTCCAACCTTTTCCAGCGGACCAAGCAGGCACAAGGCAATCATGCCTCACAAAAACACAAAGCACAAGGAAATAACGCCTCTTAAAATCAAGCACAAAGCAAGCAGGCCTCACAAAAGGCCTCGCCAGGTTCATGCTCATGAACCAAAGAACAAACACTTTCATCCTCAGTCAGAGGACAAGCCACGTCCTCACGCACGACACAAACTCAGTCAGAGGACAAGTCACGTCCTCACACACGATACAACCTCGGCCGGAGGACAAGTCACGTCCTCACGCACGACACAAACTCAGTCGGAGGGACAGAGTCACATCCCTCACACACGACACAACCTCGGTCGAGGAGGACAAGTCACGTCCTCGCGCATGACACAACCTCGGTCGGAGGGACAAGTCACATCCTCGCGTGCGACATAACCTCGGTCGTAGGACAAGTCACGTCCTCACGCATGACACAAACTCAGTCAGAGGATAAGTCACGTCCTCACGTACGACACAACCTCATTCATAGGACAAGTCACGTCCTCACGCACTACACAACCTCAGTTAGAGCACATCCTCATCATCATCCGTAGCTCAAAAGGCTTTAAATTACTCAATCCGGAAGACCATATAAACCTCCCAAATCATTATCCGTAGCCCGAAAGGCTTTAAATTACCCGGTTCGGAAGATCGTAAAATTTCCATTTCAGGACACCATCACGTCCTCACAGTCGACCTCAGCGGTCACATCACCTCAGGGCACCACCACGCCCGCATACACTCACGATTACACGATCTCCAAACTACGATCAGGCTTGATTCCCACGAGGGATACGTAGGAATCATACCAAAGGGTCCAGCCAACCGACCTAAACGGTTACCCACGGGACACTGACACGTCCACACACAGAGTCTCAGTCAGAGGACACCACACGTCCTCATGCACGACAACATACTCAACCGACACGAACTACGATTAGGCTTGATTCAGCCAGGATACATAGGAATCCTATCAAAGGGTCCACCAATTGACCAAACGGTCACACAATAGGGCACCACTATGTCCTCACACCAACCTTAGCAAATCACGTCACGGCGGGACACCAGTGTGCTGCACTTGCCGACCTACACCTGGTCACATCCTCTCCCGACACGCGATCTGCATCAGGGACCCTTATCTTATCAGCGACCCCACTTCCTCTGTAAGTGACATCATCGAGGGGCTTCTGTAAGTACCCCAATCTGGATCACTCTCTTCCAAATGTACGGGAAACACTGTAGACTTACACAAACGCAGTCTCGAATACCCGTATCCTTCAAAAACCTAAAAACTACCAACCAAACCAAGGGGGGCATTCTAGGATAAAAAAGTACAAAAGGACTTTTAATGAATTTTGGAAAATATGGAATTGGCAGGTTATGCCGTGTGACACACCTTGCCAAGAGACATAATCATTACAAAATTCCCTTAAAGTCCACAATATTCCCTTAAATTCGGGAAAGCCAAAAAGCGGTGATGGTTGCCAGTGTCATGCGACACACCTTGCCAAGGGACATCATAATTACAAAATCCCCTTAAGGTCTACGATATTCCCTTAAATCCAGAAAAACCAAAAAACTGGTAATGGTTGCCAGTGTCGTGCGACTGCCAGATTTTGGACCCTATAAATAGAGGCATCCTCCTCTCATTTTTGACACACAATCCTCTTCTCCTCTCTCCCCCAGCCTTCAGGATTCCTCTCTAAGACCCTTCGGGGCAATCTCGGTCCCTTTCGGTTCCCTCAGGAGCATTACGAGGCCCCTCGTGCTACTCCAGAAGCTCGCCGAGCACTACCGAGTGCTCCCGAGATGCTCTCGAGCTGCCCCCGAGGCACTCCCAAGGCATTACGAAGCCTTATCGATCCCTCTTGAAGCCCCGCGGACCATCCCAAGGCATTCCGGGCCATCCTGAGGTGTCTCAGCTCTTTTCGAGCTCAACCGACGATCCTAACGCACGACGGAACTCTGCCTAAGAGCAATCAATGATCCTAACTCACGACGAAACTCTGCCCGAGTACACAGTTGACAATCTGAGGCACGCCGAAGCTCTATCCACAGAGCACCGGCAATCCGTGCCATCCCGAACATCTATTTCACACTCAAACGCTATTCCCAGTGAAAGGCAGGACATGAACCAACATTGGTAAGGCTTTCTTCCATTACTATTTCAATACATTTCAATACATAGCGTACGATGTAGACATTATATACTGACATGCATTTTTAAAAGCACGTACACACACACAACTTTTTAAAGAAAGAAGGGGTGCAGAAAGACTCGTTTTACGAGGCGACTCAAGTGAGCTCTAACATTCTCTTCATGAGGCATATCCTGACCCTCGAACTCAAAAATCTCATCACATAACAATAGTTTTTCTAAACTAAGCCTTTTTTCAATATTTTGGGCTAAATCAAAACGGTGTGGCGACTCTACAAGCGAAAAACACGGCGAGACACTCGGTCGCCGGCCCGACAAATGCCGAGATCTTGGGCGCCTACGCATGTGGTGGATCAGAGTAGTTTCGGCGGCGTCCGGCTTTGGACCTTCTGTTTGTATTTTGTGGGTGAAGCGATCGAGCCTTGACGGCATCCATTTTTGGATTTTGCATTTGGATTGATCTCGAGCCTTGGTGGCGTCCAAATTTTTGTTTTTGTGTTTTTAGATCCAGACCAATTAAGTGCCTACGTTCCCCCGGGAGGGCTCAGTCTGTGTGGTTCGACACTACAATGAGCGACGGGAGATGAAAAGTTGATCTTCTTTAGGCGAAGTATCTGCGGTTTGCTTCCGTTAATTTGGATTCATAAGAGGAATTGCCGTCTTAGGTTAGCTTCATGGCACCTCGGGAGAAGATTTTTGGACCACGAATGGGCGATCCATGTTGGTTCCCATTTTCCAAGCGGGTTGGTTCGGGTGGGAGGCTTTTCTTTGAGTACTAGATCGCCTTCTTTGATGTCTCGGGACTTGACTTTCTTGTCGAAAGCTCTAGCCATTAAACGCTTTGGTAGGCTCGGATGTGCTCATGGCCTTTAGTCGGCGCTCGTCTGCGCAAAGCTAGTTCATCGTGTCGGCTTCGGAGCCATTTGACTTCGTTGATCTCGTTTTCTAGCAACACTTGAAGTGAGGAGTTTCCAATTAAGCAGGCGTCTTGCTTCCATCCATGTATGTCGGGGCAAATGGAGTTTCTCCCATGGCTGTTCGGCCCGATGTTCGGTAGCCCCAAAGTGTCGAGTGCGGCTTCTCGGTCCAATCTCGCCCCTCGTGTGGTCATTTTCGGATGATCCTTTCGAGGTCTGTATTTTCTATTTCTCTTTGCGTCATTAGTTTGCGGCTTTGTAAAAAGAGGACTTGTGGCATGTAATCTTAAATTTAGCTGATGATGTCACATTCTCCTTGAAGTGGGATCCGTTATGCGATATGACCTCGTTCGGGATGCCGTATCGGCATATGATGTTTTCCTTGAGGAAATGTGCGACCTTCTTGGAAGTTATCACTTTGTATGACTTGGCTTCACCCATTTTGTGAAGTAGTCGATGGCGACCAAGACAAACTCGTGGCCGTTGCTTTTGGGCGGAGCGATTTCCCGATGACGTCGATTCCCCAAGTGGCGAATGGCCAGGGAGTAGTCATGCAGTAAAGATCATGGGGAGGAAGGTGATTGAGGTTGGAGAACCGTTGGCACTTGTCGCAGCTTCGAACAAAGATGATATAGTCTGCTTCCATAGAGATCCAGTAGTAGCCCATTCAAAGAATGATCTGCATCAGGGCTCTGGCGTTCATATGGGGGCTGCAAGCCCGATTGTGGACTTCGTTCATAAGCTCGTTTGCTTTTTCTTTGCTGATGCAGCGTAGGAGCGGTCGGTAACATTTTTTGTATAGCATGTCCCCAAGGATGACAAAGTGAGAGGCAAGGCATTTTAAGGCCATGATGCTATTGGCTTTGATTCCTTCTTTGCGTTGGCCTTCCTCGTTCATGAAGGTGGTTTCACCGTTCTTGAGGTATTGGAAGATCTGGTTGTACCACGGCTCATTAATGAGCTCGGGTTCTGGTTCGATCTTGCAGCAGTAGGCAGGAATTTCTTTTCTTCCTACTTTGAATGGCTTGATTGCCTTCCCTTCGGGGTTTTCCACGAGTGAAGCCAAGGTGGCTAGGGCATCTGCAAATCAGTTTCGGTCTCTTGGCAAGTAGTGGAAGGTGACCTCTTTGAATTGCGTGATGAGGTCTTCCATGCAGGCGTGATATTTTTGCAAGCCTAGGTCTATTATTTTCCATTTGTTGGAAACTTGATTGATGATCGAGTGAGTCCCCGTAGACCTCTAGCTTACGGATATTCCTTTCAAATGTGGCCTCTAGTCCGTGGCGCGAGCCGTATTCGGCGGCATTGTTAGTTACCTCGAATTTCGGCTTTATGGCGATTGGGGTGTGCTCGTCCTTTGGGTCAACCAAGAGCATACCAATGCCATTTCCTCTTTTGTTGGGTGCTCAGTCGAAGAACGGCTTCCATCGGTTATCACCTTCAAGTGTGAAGATTCCTTCGTTAGGAAATTGTGGCTCGGGACCTCGTGCCTCATCGATTGGGAAGTCGGCCGGTTGTTCGGCCATTATCCATCCCTTGATTGACTTACGGTTCACATACTTGAGGTCAAACTCCGCCGGAAGAACGACCATTTGGCCGGCCTCATTGGACGGTGATGGTTTGTCTAAGAGGTATTTAGTGGGTCCATTTTGGAGACTAAGTGCAGCGTGTGCGGCTTGCATGTAGTGTTGTATTTTCGACAACCCATACTAGAGATGTGAAGGTTTTCTCGAGAGCTGAGTAATTGATTTCGCTACCTTGGAACTTTCGGCGACGAAGCGAGATGGCATTCTCGACTCGTGATTCTCTCTTTTCTTGACGAGCATGGCTCCGGCTGCGGTGTCGATCACACGGTTAGGTATAGCAAAAGTGGCTTCTCCTCGTGGGGAGGACGAGAGGATCGGAGGACTCACAAGGTACGCCTTTAATTTTTCGAAGGCGTCTTGGCATTCGGGGTTCCATTTGATGTACGCATTCTTCTTCATTAGTCAAAAGATTGGCTCGCACATGGAGGTGGTGATTGATGAAGCGGGCGATGTGCTGCGGGCGGCCCATGAAGCTTTACCTCTATTTGGGTTTGCGGTGGTCTCATTTCGATTATGGCCTTGATCTTTTGAGGATCAACTTTGATGCCTCGTTCGGTGACCATGTATCCCAAGACTTTGCCTCGGATTACTACGAATGTGCATTTGGCGGGGTTTAACCTCATTGAGTGTTTTCGAAGACGATCGAAGAACTTTCTAAAGTTGATAAAGGTGTTTTCCTTTTGATCCCTTTGAGTGGATGATAATGTCATCAACGTATACTTGATCTCTTTGTGGATCATGTCGTGGAAGAGTGCGGTCGTTGCCCGTTGGTAGGTAGCCCCCGGCGTTCTTTAGTCAGAACGGCATCATTTGTATAGCGGTATGTTCCCCGGGGTTGTGAAGGTTATTTTTCTCTTGGTCTTCTTCGCCCATCTTGATTTGATTGCGGCCGGCAAACCCATCCCACGAAGGACTTAACCTCAAAATTGGTCGTAGTGTCACAACATGTCTATGTTTGGTAGTGGAAAGTCGTCCTTGGGACTTGCTTTATTGAGATCTCGGAAGTCCACGCAGCAGCGTACTTTTCCGTTGGCCTTGGTGACCATGACTATGTTGGAGAGCCATGTCAGGTATTCGATCACCCTTATGAATCCGATGCGGAGCATCTTTTCGATCTCTTCTTTAACTTGTAAAGACCATTACGGCTTGATTCGGCATAGCTTCTGCTTGATGGGCTTAGACTCAGGATTCAGGGGAATTTGATGTTCCACTATGGCTGGATCTAAGTCGGGCATGTCTTGGTAGGACCAAGCGAACACGTCCACAAATTCTTTGAGCAGTGCAATCAATGCATTTTGCTCGATGCCGGTGAAGAAGCTTAGATTTGCGTCTCTTTTGGCTCTTGGCGAGTCCCAAAATTCACCTTGGTTAAAACCTCCTCGCGGCTTGGGCCCGGTTTTCCTCTCGTTTGACAACATGCTTAAAGATGTGTTTAATGTATTGTTCGTTTAATGTGTGCTTCTTTGTCAAGTGAATCTTTATTAGCTTGTTTGTGTTTTAGTTAATTTATCAGTTGTTGAAGATAAAATGAGAGGATACTCGGAAAGGTCGAAACTTTCATTAAGAGCTTATGGGAATACATTATTGGCTATGAATTCGTAATCTTCCAGCGTAAGGCCATCAGATGACTCGAGAAACTTAAATTCAAAGATAATGGACTCAGAATGTGTTTCGACTCTGGACTCTAGGACGCGAGGGATTAGATCAATTTGCTCGATCATTTCCTTCTTGTTGGCGGCAGGTCCGGAGAAGGTGGCCCAGTTCTTGAGTGGAAATGTTGATGAACTTGAAAGGAGGTCAGGGTCGAAAGGCTTCACGCTGATGTTCCCAATCACGGCTACCGTAGAGTTATCAGAAACAAAATCGATTAGGTCTGGCATCTCGCTTTCTTCACTGAAGAGTTGGTATACCAATGGCTCGTTCCAGGCATTGTCTGCGGAGTCTTCCATTCTTGTCTTGGGTATTGCTAGTTTGAATGCTGACTCGTCCCTCTTGTTTGTGGCGAGGGATGTTGAGGGGAGTTTTTCGAGTTCTTCCACTAAAGAGGGGTTTTCTGAACTAGAATTCATTGTGAATAGTGGTGGTGATGGTTCTGGTAGAGTTGGTGCGTTAAGGAATGCTCTTACGATGGGGTTCGGCTCGAGGCCTCTAAACCTTTCAAGGCTTTGTTGGAGCTTGTCCATTCTTTGCCCGACTTGATTTTGTTTGGCATTGCTCGGCTTTGCCCTCTTTTACGTGTCTTCGTTCAAGCTGTCGGCTTTCTTTGTGAAGTATCGGGCCATGTCAAAGGTGTAAGGGCGGAGGTAGGAGATCGTGTCCAAGCCTCTTTTGCCAGTAGTGGAGCATTTCCATGCGGCTTTTTGTCTTCCGTAGCGTCTTTGGGAGTAGGGACGTACCCTAGGCCATGGCGAGTATTTTGTTCTTTGACCTAGATGATGCATTGGGTACCTTGATGGCATTTGCCCAAACTAAGCCCGGGATGTAGTTCATGAGGCTTCATCATCTTCATAGTAGGAGGGATCCGGTCCCAAGTCAGGGGAAGGTCTATGTGGCACACTTGGGCCTTCGGGCTTTCAATTGTGAACCCTGTCAGCATCATGCCTTCGTTGTCGTGCTTGATTTCCAGGACTGTGATACCATTTTTGTTGGTCCCTTCGGTAGTTATGTTGTCCCCGTAGATGATGGTGAGATATGTTCCTTGGACCAACTTTACACACTCGTGTAGGGTGGATGCCACCCCATTGATCTGGTGTAACCAAGGTCAACCCAGGATGGCAGTGAAGGTGATCGGGATGTCGATGACCTGGAAGTCTGTTGGTACCATCTACTTTCCAAACCATAGGTTCAGAATGGCTATTCCCAAGGGCGAGCGTGACGTTGAGTTATAAGCTTTGATCGTACGAGTTGAAGGCTTTAGATCGGTTGGCTTGATTCTAGCGGGTCCATCATTTTGGATGGGAGAACGTTCATGGCGGATCCCCGTCTACCAAGACCTGAGGAGCGACGCTCGTCAAATTGAACATTACGTAGAGAGGCTCGTTGTGGTCAGCCCCGAATTTTGGTAGATCGAGCTCCGTGAAGTGATGATGTTACTATAGTGAACGTTGTCGATCATTTGGACCGCTTCATCTGGTGTCACGTTGATGGGTACCATGGTCTGGGCCAGGCTTTCCTCCAGCTGGAGCTTGTGCGGATAGGAGGAAGTGAGTAAGGACCGAGAGGGATATGTTGGCTTTGAATGCGCTTGGTGAGTTAAGATCAGGTCTTCAGCCTTTGGGTCAAATGCTTCAGCTTCTTTGGCGTAGGGGCCCTTTTCGGTTCGAGGCTCAGGTACGGCTGGCCTTTTGTCTGTCCTTGGAGGATTCACCGGGATTTGGCAGGAATGCATCAGTACGTTCACTTCTGGCTTCACTCCTTTGCTTGTTTCTCCCACTTCTGTCATGGGAGGGCCTTGGTTGGCATAGGGCCATGCCTCGCACTTCAGCTCGTTTACCGTTATTGCTTTTGTTGGAGCATCTACGATGGCCTTGATGTCTTCCCAAGATAGGGGTTGGGGTCAGGACGCTTGGGTCGTTGGTGGCTGTGTGGAGCTCATCCCAGCTAATCATGGAGCAGAAGCTGTTGTGATCTCGAGCTAAGTCAAGCTGAGGAGATTTGTTGGAGTAGATGACGTAGTAGTCAAACTTTTCAGACGGTTCTCTGAGAGTTCCGACTGTGGGATCGCCGGCTTCGTATCTCTTTTTCAGTTTTTGTTGAGAAGAGCGTTTCTTCTTTCTCGGAGGACGATCCTCATTTATTTCGTCTTGGAAATCCCTTTCTAGACAAGTGGGGCAATTGCAGACATCCCACCAGATGTGTTCATCATTTTGCGGTTGTCTTGGGACCTCGGGGCATTGACTTGTCACATCTTTCCATGGGGAGCTTGTGGCTTTATGTCGAAGCTGCGAGGTTCGTCTGAAGAGCGAAAGGATTGCATCCGGAGACAATGAGAGACGTTGGGAGGCTGCGGGAGCGGAGTACATCCTTGGGAGCCCCGGGTGGTTGGGGGTGGCCAATGTTCCGAAATGGTGCATGGCACCTTCAATCCAGGCTTGTTGCTCGCCTTTGCGTTTCTCGAGAGCTATGACAGCTTGCCAAACTTCCTCCATCGTCGGGAAATTTCTCGGGGGTAATATCCCGTTTTCCTCATTGTTATTTGCCGACGTGGCCATGGGGAGTTGATGGACTGCCCTGGTGGCTATACTAGGAAGGTTGTGGGACCTTGCGGCTTTGACACTGGAAGAACATTTCCAGTACTCTCAACCACTCTCGGTTCGCTGGAGGGGGTGACGGGTAAGGTTTAGACATGGGAAGGCCTTTTTTGGACAAAGGGGGAAAGCTCATGTGACATGTAGTTTCTGTTTTTTTTTTTATTATTTATTTATATTTTTTTTGTTGTTTTAATTTACTTAAAACGTGTTTTCTCAGAATCCTAGGTAGGTTGGAAAATATTGCTCTTCTTTTTCACAACTATGCTAGATCATGGGTTAGAGGAGACCATCTGTGCGGCTATAAGCCCCTCGTTTTGCACCTATATTTCGACATCCCGGGGTGGACAGCCCCGAGCGAGAGTCCTATAGGGCAAGCGGTTTCCACCGGCCTAAAAGAAAAATCCGAACCTAAGGACCGAGTCTGTCATGTTCGTATTAATGAGTCAGCCATGTGAATAGTGAGCCGAGCCGGCACCTGAGTCAAGATCGAGTCGAGAGTTCGGCATGACCTCTCTTTACCTTGCTTGCGCAAGGGATCTGTGACGTTAGGCGTTGGCTAGGTCATATTGTCATGGATGACGTATTAAAGGCTTGATGACATGGTGTCATGTGGGCATGGATGTATATCCGGGACGGAGCATTGTCCGGGTGTAGCTTAGGAAATCAAGATCAGGTCAAGATTTTAGCATGACCTTTCATCATCTTGCTTGCGCAAGGGATCTTGAGTTCCGAGCTTCGACTCAGAAAATGACCGGCATGGGATATATTTCCAGGCTTTATGACACGGAGTGGGTAAAAACCAACCGAGTCACGGGACCAGTATGACGCAAGCGTGCAGGGTTAACACTGGCGAGGATGGGATGTTTGGGATGATCCCGTGCGCTCAACAGGCATAGGAACACCAATCAAGATGCAACTAAGACCACCCCGGGTTAAGGGTTGTAGTGTGCAGTGTACAGGATAAGAGTGGGCGTAGTGTGCGGTCACTAAAATTCTTTTTCTGAGGAAAACAGAAAGTTTTGCAGAATTTTTATATGTATGTACACAGATGTATTATGACGCATTTTTTTTGTATTTTAATTTTTTGTAAATAAAAAGTAAGCACATGCAAACACTCACAACAGTTAAAGAAAGGGGTAAATGAAAGTTTGACCCTCATCATTGTTTTTAAAAAATCTTTTTTTTTTGTTTAAAAAAAAAATTTTAAGCAAAATATCCCCAGCGGAGTCGCCAACTGAAATTACTCAGATCCGGCTGCGCGGGCCCCGGCATTTCGCATTGTCGGGAGGTGTCGCTGCGTTTGTTTGGAGGAGTCGCAATGCCGTTTTGATTTGGCCCAAAACATTGAAAAAAGGCTGGCTTAAAACCTGTTGTTGTGTGATGAGATTTTGAGTTCGGAAGTCAGGTTACGCCTCGGGAAGAGACTAGCAGAGCTTACCCGAGTTGCCTCGTATAAATGAGTCTTTCGATACCCCTCTTTCTTTAAAAGTTGTGTGTGTGTGCATGTGCTTTTAAAAATGCATGATGAATATGATGTCTACATTGTATGCTATGTATTGAAATGAATTGAAATAGTGCTGGAAGGAAGCCTTACCAATGTTGGTTAGGTAATATTTGTCTTTCTCTTGGGAATAGTGTTTGAGTGTGAATAGTGCACCGGGATGGACCGGGATTGCTTCGGGGATGTAACGGTGTCTGCGAAAAGAGCTTCGGCGTGCCTCGGGAGTGTCAGGTGTGTCCTCAACAGAGTTTCGACGTGCCTCGAGATTGTTGATTGTACTCGGGCAGAGGTTTGGCGTGCCTCGGGAGTGTCGGTTGTACTCGGGTAGAGGTTCGGCGTGCGTCGGGATCGTCGGTTGTGCTCGGGCAGAGGTTCGGCGTGCATTGGGATGCCTCGAGATTGTTGACTGTACTCGGGCAGAGGTTCGGCGTGTGTTGGGATGCCTCGGGATTGTTGACTGTACTCGGGTAGAGGTTCGGCGTGGATCGTCGGTTGTGCTCGGGCAGAGTTCCGGCTTGCTTCGGGATGGATCGGGATTGTCCGGCAGGGCTTTGGGATGGACCGAGATGCCTCGAGATGGACTAGAATGCCTCGAGATGGACCGGCAAGGCTTCAGGATGCCTCGAGAGTGCCTCGGGGCAGCTCGGGAGCGTCTCGAGAGCGCTCGGTAGGGCTTCGGAGCACCGCGAGGGAGCTCGGAATGCCTCGAAGGGAACCGAAAGGGATCGGGAGTGCCTCGAGAGGACTTAGAGGGGAGCCTAAAGGCTGGGGGAGAGAGGAGAGAAGGGAGGTGTGAGAAAAATGAGAAGGGGAGCCCTCTATTTATAGGAGTGAAAAAACTGCAAAATGGTCCGCACGGACCATTTTGCAAAACCAAAATTTTGGCTTTCCTGGATTTAAGGGAATCTCGTGGACTTTAAGAGATTTTGCAATTATGTTGTATGGGGTGCAAAATGGTCCGCACGGACCATTATGCAGACCAGATATTTTGCAAAATTCCTAAAAAGTCCTTTTGCCTTGTTTTATCCCAGAAAGGTCCCACCTTGGTTTGGTTGGTGGTTTTTAGGGTTTTTGAAGGTTACGGGTGTTCGGGATCACGTTTGTGTGAGTCCGCGGTGTTTCCCGTGTGCTTGGAAGGGAGCGATCCGGATTTGGGTACTTACAGTGGGTATCGGGCCGCCGTATATATTAATATTACCGCGAACTGAAATTTCCCCAAAATCCCTTTCTATTTTTCGCACAAAAAGAGAAACTCTCCCAAAAAATATCCAAGCGCTAATACCCAAACCAAAAACTCTCCCTCAAAAATATCCCAAAATATAGGGTTTGATTCTCAATCACCCTAATCAATTTCGTCGATCTTCGGTCATGAGTTCTAAAGAAACTCCAGGCCATCATTAATCATCCTCCTTCATCGTCACATATGTATTGTGTTGATGTAATGTTCGTTCCTTTCCCATTTTTATATAATAAAGGGAATTTGTCTTCCCAAATTTTTGAATTGAGATTTTTTTTTAAATTTGTCTTTCCAATCTGTCTATACTTATATGTGTATACTTACAGAGTTTTACTTCTTCTATTCCAACTATTTTTTATCAGGTTCGAGCTATAAACGAAGTAACGATCCTCAATTTCCTTTAAAATACTCAATTATCCAGCTCTTGCAATTACTGGTTTGTATATCCTATGTTCACCTATCTATATTAATTCGGATTTGCTCTCCATTTTTAGGCTGATTTGATGTTGCAAACTCAATATGCATCAAGCTTGTAAATCAGATTTAAAAACTTTTCTAGAGTTTTTGATTGTGTGATTTTGTGTTTCCTTAGACACTTGTTTATTATTTGATGTTAAGACAGAATGTTGAGTGAATCTGATATCTACTAATGCGATTTTGTCTTTCTTCCTTCTCATAGATAATGGATAAACCTGATATCATTATGTCAAACTGATAGGCAATATAACCATCAGGACTTGACCTGATGGCCAGAGCACTGGGACACCAACACGGAGGTCTTGGGTTCGACTCCCCCCAGTGGTTAGAGTGGTAGAATCCCTCCCTAATTAATATTAGGTGCCTCTGGGGTGGGGATTTTAAGGGAATTTAAGAGAATTTGAAGGACTTGTTAGTAAATTGACTTACACAAAAAAGGGGCTTGACTCGAGATGGGCAAGCCTCACAAAAAAAAAAAAAAAAAAAAGCGATAGGCAATAGGCAGTATATAATCTGAAGCTCATGTATATCCAATGAGAATCATACATGCATCTTATAAAACTCTACATCTTTACTTGATACTAAGTATTTAGGATGGAAGGGTGTTTCACTTACATGTTTTATGAATCATACATGCATCTTAACATTACCTACCAGGACCACGACATATGCCTTTGACACAAATTTTAATTTTAAAATCTCATTGAACTATAGTACTAACCGTAAGTTATAGAGGTGAAAATGGACATCATGGGTATCTTAATTGTGTAACCCCTCTTTCTGTATTATATTTCTTTATATAGATATTTGTGTGACTAAGTCTATAATTACACACACACACATATATATATATCATTTTAGACTATATTTTTATTCTAAAATTTGTTTCTCTCTGTCTTATAGGTAGTATTTTAACGTTAAAAATATTAAGTCATATATGGACAAAAGTTGGATTGATTTGGGTAACCGGATTTCAAATGAGTATATGTCTGGAATTGACAACTTCCTCGACTTTCCATTCTCAAAAAAGTCTCTTGGTGCTAAAGATATATATTGTCCTTGTAAAAAATGCTTAAATCATTACCAAAACGACCGTGCAACCGTGAAATCACATTGTATTGAAGTGGGATTGAAACTTATTACAAGAATTGGACTAGACGTGGGGAGGAGTACATTTCGGCATATAAGAATGATAATAATGATAGGACAACTGAAGATGGCATTGAGATTGACTTAGGCGTTCAAGATTGTATGAGGCAAATGGTACATGAAGGGATGGGTATGTTGGACAGTAACCAGCCAGGAATTGAAGAAATCGTGCAATCAGATGCAGCCACCGCAAAGTTTATTAGACTTTTAAGAGATGCTGATCAAGCCTTGTGGAAAGGGTGTGATAAATTTACAGTACTCTCATTTATTGTAGAACTTATGCACTGGAAGGCTAATTATCGAGTGGCCGATAAAGGATTAACTTCTTTATTAAAGATTTTCATTGGGGTATTGCCTCAATCAGCAAAAGTGCCAAATTCCTATCGTGAGGCATACAAGACGACTGCAGATTTGGGTTTCAGTTATAAAACATGGGACGCATGCATTAATCAATGTATGTTGTTTCGAAATGAAACTAAAAAACTTAGTAAATGTGAAATTTGTGGAGCCTCAAGATATAAGAAACAAGAAGAAGGGGGTAGCGGTGAAGGTGCGAAAATAAGTGGCAAGAATAAACTTTCCAAGCAGGTAGCGATGAAGAAAGTATGGTATTTTCCCTTAAAGCCAAGGTTGCAAAGGTTGTATTGGTCATCTAAGACCACGACACTCATAAATGGCATGCCGAGAAAAGAATAGACGATGGTGTGATGAGACATCCTGCAGACTCTCGTGCGTGGAAGGGATTTGATGAACGTTATCTGTTATTTTCAAGTGAAATTCAGAATGTTAGATTGGGATTAGCATCTGACGGATTTAATCCTTTCAGAACAATGACTATATCTTACAGTACTTGTCCGATTGTTCTTATGCCATACAATCTTCCACCTTGGTTATGCATGAAACAACCACATTTCTTCTTGTCGGTGCTTACTCAAGCCCCAAAAGTGTCGGGCACAAGATAGATGTGTATCTCCAGCCGTTAATTGATGAGTTAAAGTAATTGTGGGAAGATGGTATATCAACTTATGATGCATCAAGGAATGACTTGTTCACTTTACGAGCTTCACTATTATGGACAATAAATGACTTTCATGCATATGCAATGTTGTCTGGATGGAGCACTAAAGGTGAAAATGCTTTCCCTTATAGCAATGTGAGACCTCAAGCACGATGGTTGGAACACGGTGGAAAGTATTGTTATATTGGTCATCGACGCTTCTTGCCTAGGAGTCATGCTTTTCGTAAGGATAAAAGCTCTTTTAATGGAACTCATGAAGTGAGAGATAAGCCCAAGTTATTGTTTGGAACAAAATTGCTTAAACAAGTTGAAAATATGGAAACAGAATATAAAATAGAAGATGGTTTAAAAAGAGGAAAAGAGAAGAGGGTGAGAAGCAACAAGCCAAGTTGGAGAAGAGAAAGGTTCCTAAATTATGTCACAATTGGAAAATGTTGGTCCCAAAGGAGGCAACAAGGGTGAAAAACAGCTAGAGGGGGTGGGGTGAATAGATGTTATAAATTTTTCAAACCTTTTTGAAAACTAAACATCTTGCTTATAAAACCGCCTTGCAGTGTATCAAAACCGCAAGTAGGGTTTGCAAAATGCACAGCGGAATTTCTTTAAGTTATGAGTGCGGTTTTAGTAGTGGGGTTTTATGAATAGTAAAATGAGGTTTGACAAGGATTAACTCTAAACACAATTCACAAATCTAGAGAACCTAAATAAGATCAAACAGATAAAGACAAATTAGTTTATGTGATGAACAGTAAGGAGAAATGCAGAAATTAAAGAACACAATATTTGGAGTGGTTCAATCGTAAATGATCTACGTCCACTATCAAGATGGTTAGTCTTGGATTTTCTAAATGCTAGATTTTATATTAGGTGATGAGAGAGATTACAAGATTACAAGTATCAAACTCAAATATAAAATCTATTCAATGAAAGCAAATCCTAGACTATAACCGGTGTATCTCAAATGATATAATCTATGTGATTAATAAAGTGAGGTGTGTGTGTGATAAACAAGATTCAAGGCTCTTTAAATATGTATGATATAGATCTCAAGAAATCTTGGGTGTTACAAGGCTTGAATTTATGGGCTTGAGATTTGTTCTTGAATGATGAAGGTTGATGATGAAGATTCAAATGAATATGAATTTCTGGGAAATAATCTTCAGATCTTCAAAGGACTCTTTTTCTCAATTTTCTCAAGCAATCTTCAAATAATGAAGAATGGGATATTTATACCCAAGCACAAAAAAGTAGTCGTTTGGGTACAGCTATTGCAAGTACAGTGCTGGTGCGGTCTGATTTGTCCACATGTCCACATTTGTCCTTTTGTTCAGAAGTTGCAGATAAGGCTGATCAGACCTTAGCTGACTTTAAGGAATGAAGGACATCTGTCACCTTTTCAAAATCCTTCTAGATTATGACCATTAGTCACGTGATGTGATTTTGTGGTTGACTTAATATTGCTGGCGTGGATTCCAACAATCAAAAGTGGTCCAACACTTCAAGTCTTCAATCATTGGATGAGGTTGGTGAGACGCCGTTTAAGGCATGCGGTCTCACTGATGAGGTTTCTCTTGTGGTCTTCAAAGTGCGGTTTCAGGATGAGAACCACACAATTGGTTTGCATTGTGCGTTTTCATAGATGCGGCATGCACTTGAACTGCGGTTTTGCAAGTCTTCAAAACCTCTTGACTTGAAACCTCATATCCAATGTATAATTGCCAGTCTTCAAGCCTAAATAAACCTATTATTTAAAATGGACTTGTACTAAAAAATTGAATTCTAAGCTTCATTACATATGGGCCTAAAGTCCAGAAAATAGAGATGATGTTATGGTATCAATCAAATTAAAGCTAAAGCTAGGAGGGCTAAAGTATGCATACCCAACAATCTCTCCCTATTTGATTGATGCCATTACCTACTATAGCAAAGGCAAATATTGTACTTAGTAAAAACATGTCCATAAGAATTAACATGGTAAGTCATGTCCCAAGTCAATGCACACACTAGCCTAAGTTATAGATTTCTATACTATTGAAAGATGAAAAACTTACAAGTTGAAAGTATAGAAATGCATTCAGTGCATACATAAAAGATATGACTTTTTGTTTAAGTATGCGGTTTAAACTGAATGTTTAAACTTCAATTTCAAAATATGATTTTTAAGTTTAATTATGTGAATGAGGTTTAAGTCAATGGGGTTTCATTGTTCTACAAACAGGCAGTTTGAATGAATAAGGTTTTGAATTCAACCATGATGCAAATTTCATTACTACCTTCAATGAGGTTTGAGATTTACAGGTACAAGTTAGGAAAGAAAATTACATGGTATCAAAAACTAAGCAAAAAAAATTAGCAAAAAGAATACAATGAGTGCGGTTTAAACTAGGGATCCAACTACTGATTATCTAAGTCCACTACATTCTGAGCAGGCGGTCCATTTACTATCTCATTACCTTGCGGTCCAGGAGTGTTGAATGCTTAATTTTCTGACCGCAAAGTTCTTCTCAGTCTTCTCACTTCATCTGTCGTTCTGACTTGGGCAGCTTCAACTCCTCTCAAAGCATTGACTGTGGTTGCCGATGCTGGAATTGTTGGCACCAACTGCTCTACAATTTTCTTCATTCTGCTCCTTGAGCTCATCTACCTTTGAAGCATTCTCATCCAAATTTTTTTTGACTTCATTAATTTGAGAATGGAAGGAGGAATTCAGAGAGTTGAAGAAGGTATGTATTTGATTTTGAATAGCTTCAGCATGAGTGGTTTGAGATTCTTGCAAATTGGGTTCCATCTTTGCTATGCTCCCCCTCAAGCTATTATCCAACTCTTGGAATTTATAACTGAGTTTGTCATTAAGGCTCTCCTTCAAATTATCCATCCTATCTCTCATCTCATCTGTAAGACTAGCCAACCTTGCGGTTAGACTATCTCCAATCATATCCATTTTCATCTTGAGCTCCTCCCTTAGAATTTCAGCTTCATTTTGGATGTTTGTTTGCATGGAATCCAGCACAAATCTAATATCAGAATCTGGTTGCGGTCTTGAATTGATAGCTTCTAGGATTTCAGTCTTGAACTTTCCAAGGTCTGTATCTAAAGTTTCACAGAGGAGCTCAGCAACTGGGTTTAGTATATCCTTTAGTTGATCTCTATTGACTAAGTCTCCTTGAAATTCAATAACCGCATCAGCTAATTCATGTTTGAAAGAATTGAAGCTGGACTCAGCTACAGTCTTCACAATGTTTGCGGTTTCAGCATTAACGGTTGAAGTGGTCCTCTCCCCCTTAATGGCATCAGTCATTGAAGACTTAAGGGTAGCCAGCTCAAGGGTTTGAGCATCCACTTGGGCTTGAAGGGAGCGGTTGGAGGCAGCAAGCTGGATCATATGACCTTGGTTGGTGTGCAACTGGCCTTGAATAATGTGAAGAGCTGAAAGGATCTGGGAGTAATTTGTTGGGGGTGCGGTTGAAGAGGAGGGAATATCTAAAAAAATGAAAGGGGGATGAGTAGAAGTAGCTGGAGGTGTGGTTGGGGGTATGGGTGCGGTTTGGGTTAAGGGGGCAGTTTGGTTAGGGGGTGCGGTTTGTGGAAGTTGGGTATTTAGGGTATGGAATATTTGGGTTATGGGAATGGTTTGAGGTTGAGGTTGAGTGGGAAGGGTTTGGGTTAGAGCGATTTGGGAAGGTATGTCTTATGGAGCAGTTTGGGGTTGAGGAGGAATTGTGGAAGTAGGAGGAATAACGGTTTTAAATGGAGTGTGGGAAGAAGAGTTTCCAGAGGAACTGGTGGAAGTGGTATGAACTGAAATTGGGGGTGAGGGTTGAGGTAGCGATCTAGGTTGGGGTGGAGGAAAAGGTTGCGGTTTGGGTAAAGGAGAAGGAATTGGTGTTTCAGGAGATAGTTGTCTGAGGCTTGATGGATAGGAGTGTTGAGGGGTTGGTTCATCATCATCACTAGAAATCTTCCTAGTGGATGTAGAGATGGCCTGGCCAACAGAAGGTATGGGGGACCAGGCTTGGAAGGCTTTAGGTAGAGGAGTTTGGGGGTCATAAAGGGGCTGGATTCATAGGAGGAATCTGAAGATTCTTTATTAAAAGTAGATTCCTCAGCCATCGATGCAATATTTTGGGCCAAGCATTGGAAAAAGCGTTGAGGCTCTTTCTTTGGTTGCACCTTTGTGGAGGTTTTTCTCACAGCCATTTTAAATTTTTTTTCTTTGGCTTCTCCCCCTGAACAGTTGCATCAGCTTGTAATTTAGGTGAGGGAGACTGGGAAGGTGAAGATTGGTGTGGTTGGATAGGTTATTGAGGTTGGGTTTGGATGGGAGATTAAGGTTGAGGAAGAGGTTGCGGTTTAGGGGTAGGCTGCAATTGAGGTAGCAGCCCTTCTCTCTAACTTCTCTATCTCAGCTCTGTGGAATTGGAGTAGCTCCTCATCAGTGGATAATTTTTCCAAGACAAATTTTGATGTAGCTGTCTTTGGAGGGATTCCAACCTCTTCTTCTTCTTCAACAACATCCATGTCTAATTCATCTCTTAACTTTTCAACCTCTTCTATTATTTCCTCATCAATCAGAACCTTCCTTTTCTTAGCCAGACTGGGACCAGCACCAGAACTATGACGCGGTTTAGGGGCAGGTGTGGTCTTAGCTTTCTTGATAGGCAATTCAACAACCTTACTCTTTCCTTTCCTAGCAACCTTCACAACTTTACCAACTGCTTGATCTGCGGTTTCAGGATTCATAGGAACATATGATTCCTTTGTTGGTAGAGTGTCAGCATCCTATAATTCCTTGTACTGAGCATCCCCATTCTTGAGTCTGACTAAGTGGCAGACATTCAGACCAAGGGACACTTCTCCCAAAGCCCGACCTGCTAATCAGGCACCATACACTGGCGCACTAATCACTTCCTCAATTGGGTTAACCACAGCCCATCACAGGCCTCCAAAAGTCCAATGGATGATTTGATGCTTGGTAGTAGTGTTTGGGCCTTCTATATATCATACTAAATTCCCACATATTTTCGATGTGGGATGGGGGATATCACAGTTTGAGACCATACAAAGCCTTTTAAAGTTTGTGACATGATGTAGACAAGAATTTACTACCTCAACGTAGCGATCATAAGTTTGACGCAAGGTTTCATTGGGTTTTCTGTTGAAGTTGTTTTATGTCCTTTCAACAGCAAATTTCTTGTTTTCCTTGCAAAGATCGTCTCATTCAAGGTAGCTCTCAATAGCATCCCACATCTGTTTTGCGATTTTACAATTCGTTACTTTTTGAAGAGTTGAAACATGCAAGGTTCCGGAGATGATGAATCTTGCTTTGCTGTCCAAAGCAACTAATCTCTTTTCTTCATCAGTCCACTCAGCTTTTAGATTTTTGACCTATGGAGTTTCTGTGTTGGTGGTGGATTAGTGTTGGCCTTCAGGGGAACAAAGGGGCCATTTGTCACGCAGTCCACCAGCATTTCATCAATGGTTTCCAAATGAATTAACATTCGGATCTTCCAGATGTCAAAGTGGTCTTCATCCAGTAAAGGAATGTGTGAGTAGTTAACCGTCGTCATGGTTTTTGAGTTTGCCATAACAAATCGGCATCGAAGCTGTAAAGCTTGAAAAATAAAGGAGTTTTATAAAGGTGTTTACTCTGATACCACTTGTTGGTCCCAAAGGAGGCAACAAGGGTGAAAAATAGCTAGAGGGGGGTGAATAGCTGTTATAAATTTTTTGACCCTTTTTGAAAGCTAAACCACTTGCTTACAAAACTGCCTTGCAGTGTATCAAAACCTCAAGTAGGGTTTGCAAAATGCACAGCGGAATTTCTTTAAGTTATGAGTGTGGTTTTAGTAGTACGGTTTTATGAATAGTAAAATGAGGTTTGACAAGGATTAACTCTAAACACAATTCACAAATCTGGATAACCTAAATAAGATCAAACAGATAAAGACAAATTAGTTTATGTGATGAACAGTAAGGAGAAATGCATAAATAAATTAAAGAACACAATATTTGGAGTGGTTCAATCGTAAATGATCTACGTCCACTACCAAGATGGTTAGTCTTGGATTTTCTAAATGCTAGATTTTATATTAGATGATGAGAGAGATTACAAGATTACAAGTATCAAACTCAAATATAAAATCTATTCAATGAAAGCAAATCCTAGACTTTAACCGGTGTATCTCAAATGATATAATCTATGTGATTAATCAAGTAAGGTGTGTGTGTGTGTGATAAACAAGATTCAAGGCTCTTTAAATCTGTATGATAAAGAGCTCAAGAAA
Organism: Adenophora triphylla var. japonica; assembly: GCA_022495995.1. Lineage (NCBI taxonomy): Eukaryota > Viridiplantae > Streptophyta > Magnoliopsida > Asterales > Campanulaceae > Adenophora > Adenophora triphylla. The sequence continues at coordinate 269,043 of JAFEMH010002983.1, read as the reverse complement.
TCTTGGGTGTTACAAGGCTTGAATTTCTGGGCTAGTGATTTGTTCTTGAAGGATGAAGGTTGAAGATGAAGATTCAAAGGAATATGAATTTCTGGGAAATAATCTTCAGATCTTCAAAGGACTCTTTTTCTCAATTTTCTCAAGAAATCTTCAAATGATGAAGAATGGGTTATTTATACCCAAGTACCAAAAAGTAGTCGTTGGGTACAGCTGTTGTAAGTACAGTGTTGGTGCGGTCTGATTGGTCCAAGTGTCCACATTTGTCCTTTTGTTCAGAAGTTGCAGATAAGGCTGATCAGACCTCAGTTGGCTTTAAGGAATGAAGGACATGTATCACCTTTTCAAAGTCCTTCTAGATTATGACCGTTAGTCACGTGATGTGATTTTGTGGTTGACTTAATATTGCTGACGTGGATTCCAACAGTCAAAAGTGGTACAACACTTCAAGTTTTCAATCATTGGATGAGGTTGATGAGATGCGTTTTAAGGCGTGCAGTCTCACTGATGAGGTTTCTCTTGCGGTCTTCAAAGCGCGGTTTCAAGATGATAACCATACAAGCGGTTTGCATTGTGCGGTTTCATAACCTCATGTCCAATGTATAATTGCCAATCTTCAAGCCTAAATAAAACTATTCTATAAAATGGACTTGTACTAAAAAATTTAAGTCTAAGTTTCATTACATATGGGCCTAATATCCTGAAAATAGAGATGAGTTTATGGTATCAATCAAATTAAAGCGAAATCTAGGAGGGTTAAAGTATGCATACCCAACAGAAAAAGAGGAGTATCTTCTTTGAGTTGCCATATTGGGCAAAGAATCATGTTCGTCATAATCTTGATGTTATGCACATTGAAAAAAAATGTGTGTGATAATGTGCTACATACTCTGTTAGGTACTGCAGGGAAATCAAAAGATAATGAGAAATCAAGAAGAGACCTATAAGAAATGAACATTCGGAAACCATTGCATCCATAACTACTTCCATCTCACAGAGAAATTTTGCCTCCAGCTCTGTTCACAATGAGTAAGAAGCATAAAGACACATTCTTGAAAGTTCTAAAAGGAGTCAAAGTCCCTGATGGCTACTCGTCAAACAAATCTCGTTGTATACATCTAGAGGAAAGAACTATTTGGGGTCTTAAGATCCATGATAGTCATATTTTGGTACAACAACTACTCCTTTTAGCTGTTCGAAAAGCATTGCCTACTTCTGTTGTAAAAGCCATCATTGAATTGGAAAATTTCTATAGGCAATTATCCTCAAAGGTGAATACACTTGCTTTATTTTGAAAAGATACAAGATCGGGTGGGTGTCACACTATAGCCAGTAGCTTTGTGATACTTGCAGAAGAGATGATGAGCTTGATTAGCGGGAAGTTCTTTCTTTGGTGGGCCACCCTATCTTGGTTTGACCTTTCCATTTTTGACAAGCACATCGAGAAGTTCTTCTTGAGTGATCCCTTCAAGTTTGTCGTAATGTCGATCATTTTTCTTCTTTTGTGGTGGAGGTACTTCTGAGTATTTACCATTTCCAGGATGATTAAAGACTATAGCATTTATGAAAGCATCCTTGGAGTTAGAAGAGGAAGAGGATCTCTTGTTGTAGCGGAACCCATTTTATTTCTTGGCTTCTTTCTTCTGTTTGATGAGTTCGTCTATCCGTATCCCATATTTGTGGAGTTCGGCGAAGCTAGGGAAATAGTTACCCGCGAGTTTTTCTTGATACTCTTCTCGGAGACATTGAATGAGGATGTGAATTTGTTCATCTAGGCTTGGCCTATCAACAATTTCAGTCAGTTTGGTCCTCCATCTTTTGACGAAGTCTGTAAATGATTCGTTCGAGAGTTACTTGGTTTGCTCGAGGTCCCTTCTAGTAGTGCGGTAGGTAGAGTTGTCCTCAAATTGCTTTTGGAAGGCACGACTGGCAAGTGGCCAATCAAGCCTTGTGGAGAGTGGAAGGGTCATGTACCAATCTCTAGCGGCACTATTAAGAGTTTGTGGGAAGCATTAAGCTAGCAAGTTGTCATCAACACCCATAGGTAGCATGGCCCAAGAGTAGGTTTCTAAATGGGTTTTTGGACAAGTAGTGCCATTGAACTTTTCAATGTCAGGTGTTTTGTATTTTCGAGGAAGCTTTGACATGGATTGACGAAGAGTGTCATAGTCAATAGAGAGCAAGGCTCCCTTGCTCACATCGAGGGATGCGAGTTTCTTTTCTAGCATTGCCATAGTAAAGGGTTTGTTTTCTTTCTTGCTTTCCCCCTTACTTTCCTTCTTGGAAGTATAACTCTCATTATCAGAGGAGGAAGATGATGAGCTAGGCTCATACTTCTTTTTCTTGCTTTTGTTCTTGCAATGACTCTTAGTCTTCCTGGTGTATGACTCTTCTTCTTCGGAGGAAGAATCATTTTTCTTTTTCTTTTCTTTTGTGGCTAGTGCTGCCCTAAGCTCTTGGATTTCCTCAACGAGGGTATGGATTTGGGCTGCTTGCTCCTCTAAGCGGCCATTGGCTTCTTCTAGCAGTTTGTGATTGTTTTCAGACATGGTTTCGTCACCCGGAATGTCGTCGATGCCAGACATTGTGTTGGGAGAGTCTTGAGGCTGATGTAGCTTCAGAAAACTGGCATAGAATTGCAGAACTTGTGTCAAGATCAAATCTAGCCCCAACGAATCGGAAAAAGGCTTAAAGATTTCAGGCTCAGCACAGTAAACAGAGGCTTTGTCCCGCGCGTAACAGGTAGACTCGCGCGAGATAACCACACTGGAAGTCGATTTTTATTTGTCCTAAATTTTGGCCGGAACGAATAATCTGTTTTGAGGGGTTTCTAAGGTCTTTATCCAAACCTAGCGACTTAGTAATCAATTTGTTCTTTGTAAAATAAAGTCATGTAAAATTGATTTGAAGGATTTTTCTTTTTAAAGGGACCATGCTCTTTGAAGGGACAATTTCGAAAGGGTCATTCCGAATGGACTTTTCTTTTTTCCGAAGGGACTTTTCTGAATCCTTCTTTATGGTCAATTTTACATTAGCTTTATTTTGGTCAAAGACATAGAATGATTACCGAGTCAAAAACCGACCGGTCACGGAGTGCTCCTAAAAAATCAATCTACATGATGCATGAGGCTATGCAAGGCTTAAGGTCAGGCTCCTCGCGATATGACAATCTAGATGGATTGAAGACGCGAGGTGGGATGATCCAACTTCAGAGAGACCGGCGATTAGGTAATTACCGTCATCCGTCCTTAGTGTGGGTCCCAGGTAGACATGGGCATCCGGTTCCCGGTTCCGGTTCCGGTTCCGAACCGCCGGTTCCGGTTCCGGGGTAGGGAGGAACCGGGACGGAACCGCCTAAATCCGGTTCCCGGTTCCGGTTCCTTGATGCCGGTTCCGGTTCCGGTTCCACGGTTTCCCGGTTCCTTTTTTGGCCTTTTTTTTTTTTTTTTTTTTTTTTGAAAACTGTCCAAGTGGGCGACCGCCCATGAGAGGTGGGCGACCGCCCATATCCAAATTCAAGCAATGTTTAACTCTCTGCACACATGGGCGACCGCCCAATAGAGATGTGGGCGACCGCCCATGCCAAATTCCAGCAACCCCAAAGTTTGGTCAGTGCACTTTGGTCACTTCCTTTTCCTTTTCTTCTCTTTTAAGCCATCAAAACTGTTAAGATTCTAACAAATTTGGATGAAGATGAATAATAAACAAATTATTTTAACATATTTTATAAAAGAAAAAGGGACGGTACCCTTAAATTTTATTAATAATTGTTAAAATGTTACAATGAGGGGGACAACCAACCTTGCCCTTTTATAAGTAAGGGAGGACATAAGGAGCCTTAACCTCGTTCTTAGTATTTTACAATATTTATCTAAATTATAACAATCTAATCTAAACAAAAAAAACCTAATATATAAAATAAAACAAAGCAACAAATTAAATTATACAAATTAAACTATATAAATTACATCAACTTACATTTGGGCCATTGGGATTGTGTCATTGTTCTCGTCACTTCCCGATGTTGAATCAAAGAAATCTTCATCGGATGAGGAAAACTTTGGCTCTTGATCTCTTTTCTCCGCTTTGACCCAATCATTCAACAAATTTTGATTTTCTAAATTTTCAACGGTTAAATTTGCACGTTGCGGATCCGCAATATTTCCACCAATGCTAAAAGCGTGCTCAACCGAAACCGTTGATGCGGGAGAAGCAAATATTTCTCTTGCTATCCTAGAAACAATAGGATAAGAACTCGCCCTCTTGGCCCACCAATGTAAAATGCAAAATTCAACCTCATCATCATATTCAAATTCCGTGTTCAAATATTTTTCAAATTCCGCATTAGAACCGCTTCCTCTAGAGCGCTTTCTATTTCCATAAAAAGAAGTCAAAAAAAGAGTTGTCCGTTTCGCTAGTTTGACGAGGAGGAGCCTCACTTGTACTAGCACCACCATAAATTGAGTTGTACTCTTTAAAAACATTTAAAAATTCATTTTTCGCATCGGACAATATTTGATCAATATTTGGAAAACGGGGATCATTTGCATCAAACAAATTTTGATAGTAATATGTAAGAAGTTGTTCCAAACCATCCATTCTAACCCTTGGATCTAAAATTTTTGCAATTAAAAAAATACTTGGAATTGTCTCAAAATATTTCAACCATTTTTCCTTCATGCTAACAATGGCTGGACCAATTATGGGATCATCTTTAAATTCACAAAATGTACCCGAAATAATAGTACTATGATCAACAACTAAGTTAGAAGTAGGATAATACGTACCGGATAACATGACAGTGGCATCCTTGAAATTTTTCAACAATTTGATCATGCTTCCACAAGCATTCCATTGATGAGGAAATAGGGGGTATTTGTAACCAACGGAAGATAAAAACAAGAAAATTTGTTCCTTATAAAGAAAAGAATCCGCTAAAAGTTTATAGGTAGAATTCCACCTAGTTGTAACATCCATTGAAAATTTTTTGGGACGGATATCATTTGCCTTGCAATAGTCTCTCCATTTTCTTTGATTGGAACTTTTTCTCATAATAAAGCTTTGTATACCTCGTTTAATAGGAATAATTGAATCTTGTAAAGCGAGATAGACCATCTTGCACACATAAATTTAAAATATGACAAAAACATCTAATATGAAAAAATTTTCCACCTAATACCGGTTTACAAATACCAATTAGTTAGGTAAACTTGCGTATTAGAGCTAGCATTATCAAAAGACATTGAAAAAATTTTAGTAACTAAATTATATTCTTGTAAAATACTTTGTAGTTTAAGTGCAATATTGTGTGCGGTATGCTCATCATCAAAATCTCTATATGCAATCAATCTCTTTTGAATGGTCCAAGAATTGTCGATCCAATGACAAGTTACTCCCATATAAAAATGTTCACAACGGTTATCACTCCATATATCCGAACAAATAGAAACTTGTTGAGATAAATTAGCAAATGTTTGTATTAAACCATATTTATATTCCCCGACTATTTTTGCAATATCACGTGTGAGAGTTCTACGTGGTATTCTTTTTGCAGCGGGGTTAAGAGAGAGTTTAGCAAAATCTTCATAGAATTCATCATCGGCAAAACTAAAGGAAAGACATTTAACACAAACAAATTTTGCCATACCTCTTCTATGGTTTTGTTCACTATAATGAAATGTAGTGGAAGAAGAAGACGTACCTACGGCGCCCATCGAAGAAGTCGAAACTCCTTGGAGTTGTGTTTGAGTTGGATCTATGCCAAATTCGGTAGGATGATGAACTCGAACATGCTTGGTATAAGTGCCGTATCCATTGCCATCCTTCCAAGTATAAACATTTTCACAATAGTTACATATCACTTTCCAAACCTCCTCACCATGTTTGTCCACTCCGAGCTCCTTCCTAAAGTGACGAATAAAAATTGAGGACTTCGGTTCACGAATTTTAGGAGAAGGCGGTTGACCTTGTCGACCGCCTCCACGAGACCGCGACCCCTTCCTCTTGGTGCAAGTGGTGGTAGGTTATGTGCATCTCTTTCTTCTGTACTTGGAGTTCCTACATATTGTGGTTCTTGTGACATGAAAGGCGGTATTGGAAATTGTTGGTCTCCAACTTGAACCTCCTCCTCATCTTCTAAATTTTCCCATTCATTTCTCCCCGCCATTCCCCCATCATAAAAGGGAATATCATTTGGAATTGGTGGTGGTGGTGGTGGTGGTGGTAGTCGAGAAGATGAAGAAGGTCGGTTGTTTTTGCTCTTGCTACCCGTTTTTTTGTTAAGTTTCTAAGGAAAGAAGACATGATGGTGTATTGGTGATTTGGTGTGTATGATGAGTGATGAGTGATGATGACTATGAAAATGGATGAAAATATGGAAAATGAGGATGGAATTATGGATTATGGAATATGAATGTTGGTGAGTGATTTGAGGCTTTGATCTTGAGACTTGAGAGTTAAGAACTTAAGAGAAAATTAAGAGAGAGTAAAGATTAAGAGAGAGTTAAGAGAGTTTTGTGAAAATAAAATGGTGGAGGTGAATTTGTATTTATAGGTGAAAGGTAAGGATTGTTTTATTTTTTTATTTATTTTTCATTACTGACAATTGTCTAAAAAGTCAAAAAAAACGGGCAAATTTGGTGAAAAGGTGAAAAAACGGGCAAATTTTTGAATTTTTGAATTTTACGAAAAAACCGCCGGTTCCCGGTTCCGAACCGCCGGTTCCCCGGTTCCGGTTCTCCGGTTCCGGTTCCGGTTCCAAAACCGGCGGTTCCACGGTTTTCAAAAAGCACGAACCGAGATTGAACCGGGAACCGGCCGGTTCCGGTTCTAGCCGGTTCCGGTTCTCGCCGGTTCCGGTTCTGCCGGTTCCGGTTCCGGTTCGGTTCTCCGGTTCCGCCCGGTTCCGGTTCCGGTTTGCCCATGTCTAGTCCCAGGTTTATCAAGGTATGTAGTGCAATGACAGTTATAATCATGAGTGCACGTGTGTGAGAGTCAATTCTAGGTGATAGAGTAAAATAGAGAGTTTTTTTTAAACAAAAAGGAAATAAAACAAGCAATGGCCGCACCAAGTGGTTGCCTACGTTTCTCCCAATTTAGGAAGACTCAGGCCGTCGTAGTTCCACATAAAGGAGGGAGAGAGAGAGAGAGAGAGAGAGAAAAAATAAATTAAATTAAATTAAATTAAATTTACAACTCCCGAATCCTCCATGGACCGGTCTTTAATCAAAAAATCAATCTCGCGCAATTTAAATAAGAATCATTACTTAAATAAAATAAACTACAATTTTGAGTCCTACATCTTAAGGGAGGCCTTGAGATGAAAGAACTCTGCAAATACTGTAATCTGGGATCCCCCTTGCATGTTCAAATTTTATCTTGGATCTCAAAACGAACAAGAAAAATCAGAAAACAGAACAGGTTACAGAGGCTTTGTCTCGTGCGGGACAAAGAGTTGTCTCGTGCGGGACTAGCCTGAAATAGGAAATCAATTTTTTTTTTGAAAAAATCCCCCTTAATTGACGCAAATCTAAGCCACTTTAATTTTAAACATTATTCCCCAACAGAGTCGCCAAACTGAAGCGATCACTACAAGAAAGGAGGCTATTTATGGCGCTCACATACGGCGGTGGACACGAGTCCGCCGTATATAACTAATATATACGGCGGTTGTGCATACCGCCGTATATAACTAGTCGAACTAAGGATAGATACCACAAACTCCAGGACCCAATTGATAGAGTAAAAAGGAGACCAAGCTAATGAGTAGAAAATTAATGGTCAAAAAGTCTCAAAAAGTTGAATGTTGATTCTACATTGTTTTGGTTTATAGTATTTTGTAATGTAAATCTAAATAATATTATCATTGCTCTGTTTAGGGGACAGTTAACGGTATAGCTCTTTTCATGTTTAGTACGTCACGCACACGCCCTAACTTGATAAAGCACATAATCTTTTTAGCAATCTAGATGTTGTTTTGCACATCAACATAGTTCCTTAAATTAGCTTCTCAATTAGGGGGGGGGGCTTGTGAGAGAGAACGAATGAATGTTGTTATAGGGTTATACTATATCATGGGCCCAAGTTCGACTAATAGGCTAGGCTCCAACAATGTGTATTATCTATATTTGGACAAAAGTTGTACATATTTAGACTATGTTTGTTTATGAGTTTATTTTTATTCTAAAATTTGTGTCTCTCGGTCTTATATAAAGGTTGTATTTTAACGTTAAAAATATCAAGTCAAGTCATATATGGACAAAAGTTGGATTGATTTGGATAATCGAATTTCAAATGAGTATATGTGCAGGGTTGACAACTTTCTCGATTTTGCATTCTCAAAAAGTCTGTTGGTGTTAAAGAAATATATTGTCCTTGTAAAAAATGCGCAAATCGTTACCAAAAAGACCGTGCAACCGTGAGATCACATTGTATTGAAGTGGGATTTCAAAGATTACAAGAATTGGATTAGGCACGGAGAAGAGTACATTTCGGCGCATAAGAATGATAATAATGATAGGACAACTGAAGATGGCATTGAAATTGAATTGGGCGTGCAAGATTGTATGAGGCGAATGGTACATGAAGGGATGGGTATGCTTAGGATAGTAACCAGCCAGGAATTGAAGAAATCGTACAATCGAGATGCATCCACCGCAAAGTTTCTTAGACTTTTGAGAGATCTTGATCAAGCCTTAATGGGAAGGGTGTGATAAGTTTACGGTACTCTCATTTATTGTAGAACTTATGCCTTGGAAGGCTAATTATCGAGTGACCAGATAAGGGATTTACTTCTTTATTAAAAAATTTCATTAGGGCATTGCCTCAGTCAGCGAAAGTGCCAAGTTCCTATCGTGAGGCGTACAAGATGACTGCGAATTTGGGTTTTAGTTATAAAACGTGGGACGCGTGCATTAATCATTGTATGTTGTTTCGAAATGAAACTGAAAAACTTACTAAATGTGAAATTTGTGGAGCCTCTAGATATAAGCAACAAGAAGAAGGGGGTAGCGGTGAAGGTGCGGAAACAAGTGGCAAGAATAAACTTCCCAAGCAGGTAGCGATGAAGAAATTATGGTATTTTCCCTTAAAGCCAAGGTTGCAAAGGTTGTATTGGTCATCTAAGACTGCGACACTCATGAGATGGCAAGCCGAGAAAATAATAGATGATGGTGTGCTGAGGCATCCTGCAGACTCTCGTGCGTGGAAGGGATTCGATGAACGTTATCCATTATTTTCAAGTAAAATTCGGAATGTTAGATTGGGATTAGCATCTGACGGATTTAATCCTTTCGAGAACAATGACTATATCTCACAGTACTTGGCCGGTTGTGCTTATGCCATACAATCTTCCACCTTGGTTATGCATGAAACAACCATATTTCTTCTTGTCGGTGCTTACTCAAGGCCCAAAAGGGCCGGGCAACAAGATAGATGTGTATCTCCAACCGTTAATTGATGAGTTGAAGGAATTGTGGGAAGATGGTATATCAACTTATGATGCATCAAGGAATGAGTTGTTTACTTTACGAGCTTCACTATTATGGACAATAAATGACTTTCCTGCATATGCAATGTTGTATGGATGGAGCACTAAAGGTGAATATGCTTGCCCTTGTTGCAATGTGAGACCTCAAGCACGATGGTTGGATCATGGTGGCAAGTATTGTTATATTGGTCATCGACGCTTCTTGCCTAGGAGTCATGCTTTTCGTAAGGATAAAGGCTCTTTTGATGGTACTCATGAAGTGAGAGATAAGCCCAAGTTATTGTTTGGAACAAAATTGCTTAAACAAGTTGAAAATATGGAAACAGAGTATAAAATAGAAGATGTTATTAAAAAGAGAAAAAGAGAAGAGGGTGAGAAGCAACAAGCCAAGTTGGAGAAAAGAAAGGTTCCTAAGTTGTGTCACAATTGGAAAAAGAGGAGTATCTTCTTTGAGTTGCCATATTGGGCAAATAATCATGTTCATCATAATCTTGATGTTATGCACATTGAAAAAAATGGGTGTGATAATGTGCTACATACTCTGTTAGGTACTGCGGGGAAATCAAAAGATAATGATAAAGCAAGAAAAGACCTAAAAGAGATGAACATTCGAAAACCATTGCATATACAAAAGCTTCCATCTGGCAAAGAAATTATGCCTCCGGCTCAGTTCACAATGAGTAAGAAGCATAAAGACACATTCTTGAAAGTTCTAAAGGGAGTCAAAGTCCCTGATGGCTACTCGTCAAACATATCTCGTTGTGTACATCTAGAGGAAAGAGCTATTTGGGGTCTTAAGAGCCATGATAGTCATATTTTGCTCCAACAACTACTCCCTTTAGCTGTTCGAAAAGCGTTGCCTACTTCTGTTGTAAAAGCCATCATTGAGTTGGCAAATTTCTTTAGGCAATTATCCTCAAAGGTGAATACACTTGCTGATCTCGAAAAGATACAAGATTGGATGGTTGTCACACTATGCGCTCTCGAGAAAATATTCCCACCAGCTTTCTTTGATGTTATGGAGCACTTGCCGGTGCATTTAGCCGAGGAGGCCTTGCTAGCAGGCCCAATACAATTTCGTTGGATGTATCCGGTAGAGAGGTACATCCATATTAAATTTACTTTGAAAAAAGTTAAATTCCTTTTTACATTTGCTTTAGCATAAGTAAAGTTTTTGTAGGTTTCTACTTACATTAAAATTATATGTTCGAAATCGAGCCCATCCCGAGACCTCCATAGCTAAGGCAATTGTGGCTGAAGAATGCATGACTTTTTGTACGCAATATTTGGATGACATTGAGACAAAGTCCAATCGTCCTAGAAGAAATGATGATGAAGGTGATGAGTTAGGCCGCTTTGTAGGAAAAGAAGAGGTAATTACCCTTGATTACATCACACGAGTACAAGCGCATAGATATGTGCTTTTCAATACTGAAGATGTTGAACAATACCTAAAGTAAGTGATTCCTTACATGAGGCTTACATTCCTTATATCTTTTATATTTCAAATTAATACTTAATTCATATTTCCAATGCTCGAGAATGCATCGTGTACATTTGAGGAGACACTACCTCGTAATCAACGACATCTTATAGAGAAAGAACATAATGATAAGTTTGTTAAATTTGGTTTAAGGATTATGTAAGTATGAAACCACCTTCATATAATAGTTTCAATTTATCGTTTTAAATATTTTCTTATTAAATTTTGTTTTTTATAAAAGGTATGCCTGACGAAAGATGTAGTGCCCGAAAGAATTACGAGTCTTGCATTGGGTCCTCATATGGATGCGAGGCGGTATAAGTCGTACATAATAAATGGTTTTCGACTTCGAGTGAAGGATGTCGATAGACGGAGGAAAACTCAAAATAGTGGAGTCATGCTTTGAATGCAAGTGTGACAAGTTTTGCAAGCCGAAAGGATAATAATCCCATTGTAGGGGATGTTAACTTCTACGGGAGTTGATTGAGATCCTTGAAATTCGTTATAGGAATAAATATGGTCAACCCAGGTTGGTGGGAATATGGCAAAACTAGCTACTCGAGATAGGAATTTTTGCTAGAAATGGGAACATTTCCCATTAACTAAAGAGTGGCCTCAGATGGACCATGAGTGCATAAATGTCGTATGGAATGACGTTCTGGTAAGTTGTAATCCATATTTCTTACATAAATCTCTAGTACGTAGTCAAAAGTCTTATGATTCTCTAACAATTTTTTTTTTCTTTGTGGAATGGTGTATATAGGATAATACAAATGCGCCTCCGGAGTATTACCCGCTTATGAATCTTTCTCTCAGTAAAGCGTGGCGTGACTGGAAATACCACGCGAGACCAGCATATAAAAAGTATTACTCAGTTATGAATATTACTCAGTTATGACTTTGTTATGAATATTATATCAGTTATATGACTCAGTTATGAATATTACTCAGTTGAAATCTCATTATAAGATGTATGAATCCGACCAAGACGCATTGGCTAACCCACCCCGTGGGTGAGTTGCGGATCAATGGGCTGCACTTGTTGCGATGTGGGGTACGGACAAGGCTCGGGTATATTTCAAATTAATCTCAATCTATTATCGTGAATGTCTTATATAAGTAGTCAAATTAATACTAATATTATCTTCTTTTTTTTTTCAGGAAATATCAGAAACAAATAAATTGAATCGAGAAAAGCAAGCGTGCCTGAACCGGACCGGAAAAACGTCCCATCCCAAACTCATAAAAGAGGTTTGTCATCATTCAATTTAGTTCTCAGTTGTCAATTAATGTTTCTTTTTGTATCGTATATAAATATATTTTTTTTGGCCAAATGGTTCTATTATAAATTGTAGAGAGACGACAAGGGTTTACCAACTGATCGCGTAAGCTTGTTCATAGCTACGCGCACGGGCAAAACACCTGCAGATCAAGAAACCACTCAATTGATTGTAAGTTAAAGTTTCAACCTTTTCTGTTTCAGTTTTGTTATTCTATAAAATACTTTTTTCATTTCTAACTTCATTTTCATAATATTAATTAAAGTTAAAACATTTATATTGAACATGTTGTTTTTGTTACAGCAAACGCTTAATGATGCAATTGATGAGCTGCCAGAGGAGCAACAAAACTCTCCCACGGCGCGTAAAAAGATTTTTGTTGGTATGATGGGCACTGATGACCACGGGAGAGTGCGATGTATGGGAGGCGGTGTTAACAAAACTAAGGTGTTTGGTAAATCCCCAACTACTCAGACAGCTGTATTGGAGGCGGTGGCATCCGTCAGAGCAGATTTTGAAAGGCAACTTTAGGAGGAACGCCGACAAAACGAGGAGCAACGACAACAGTTACAACAACAGTTACAACAACAAATTGATGATTTGAAACGTTATTTGATGGAACGTGGAAAAGATGGTAATCAATAGGTGGTGAATTTGGTTTTTGTGATACATTCAACATTAATGGCTATTATGTTTGGAAACGACAAACGTTATTTGTATAATGGTTATTATGTTTGGATACATTCAACATTAATTTTGTGTTAATATGTAGATTGTAAACATTGATTGCATTTGTGTATTTTTGGTTATATACAGGTTGCATTTGTGTGTGTACAGGTTGAATTTGGTTTTTGTGAACGTATTTTTGGGGAAAGTGAATTATACAGGCCTGGGAAAAAAAATAGGCTTATTTACGGCGGAACCCTTCATCCGCCGTAAATAAGGCCTAGACGACTCGTGCCCAAAGGGGGGACGAGGGAACCAGTAGGGGGTGCAAATGGGACGACTCGTGCCATCTGGGACGAGTCGTCTCTATCAAGTTATTTACGGCGGTGACTAAATCCGCCGTATAAAATGGCCATGGACGACTCGTTACGGAGCGGACGACTCGTCTCTTATTTACGGCGGTTACACCTACCGCCGTATAAAGATTACTCAAATATGCCTTAAAATACGTATTGTATTACATTTATATACGGCGGTGGTATTTCCGCCGTAAATACTACATTTATATACGGCGGTGGTATTTCCGCCGTATATAGTATTTACGGCGGTTATACCGCCGTATATAGTATTTACGGCGAGGCTTTATACGTTGGACTATTTACGGCGGAAAGTCCGCCGTATATACTATTTACGGCGGGGCGCGTTTTATATACGACGGATTTTAACCGCCGTAAATAGTCCTTTTTCTTGTAGTGGATGCAAAATTTCTCCTCATTTTATTTATTTGTTTGAGTCGCCACCTATATTATTATGAGGAAATATAGAAAAACCAATTTAAGAGATTTGGGTTCGGGGCTTAAGTGATGGATTTGGAAGGTCAGGGAGCACGCATCCACCTAATCCGAAGATCAGTCTTGCTTAAGGGGGTTTTAAATAACTAGTTCTTTTTTAAAGAAATGAAGAAAAACATCCATTTAATTAGATTAAATGGAATATGGGATCGATTGCTTCGAGACCATCTCCATGATTTGAAGAGGCTCTATGCCGATCCCAGATTTGATATGCTTATACCACTCTAAAGATCAATTAGAATAGATAAAGAAGAAAGGAAGATTACCTTTAGGTCGAGAAGTGATTTGGACAGAGTTTCGCCTTGATTCTAGGCTTGAACCTTGATGTTCGTCTTTCAAGGAGAGAAACCAGCAAATTGTGTGTGAGTTATGTCTCGGATTGGGACCTCAACCTCTTTTTTTCGTCCTTTTTCCATCTCCTGAAATACTGAAAGACATCTAGTATTTATAGGGATTGATTTACTTGGTCACCAAGTTAAGGAGACTTAAGAGATTTAGGATATCTCCCAAAAAAGGTTCTAGATATCTACAATCAGTAGAGACCCGGATTGGATAAGAGTTTATCAAGAAAAGAGGTCGAAATCGACAATGGAAGTGAATCTGCCCCTCCTGCAGAGGGGTAGTATCACGCGAGACACGCTATGTCTCGCGCGGGACAAGGCTTCACAAAGGACAGATTTGTCCTCCCCTTGTTATCTCATATGCATTTTAGTCCAAACTAACGCCCGTTAGTCAAAACTTAACGAAACATGACGAAATGGTGGATTTCTACTCTAAAATCGAAGGCGAGACTTAGAGTGGTATAACTCTGCTACGATAGATTCAGAATGGGGTGTCTACACAAAGTTATTTTCGTTGGTTATCCTAAGGAAACTAAAGAATATTACTTTTACAACCGCAATGAGAACAAAGTGTTTGTTGCTCAATATGGTACTTTTCTTGAGAAACAGTTTCTCAATAAAGGATCTAGTGGGAGTTAAATTAATCTTGAAGAAGTTCAAGAGCCCGAAAATAACATGAAACTGAGAGTAGAGACGGAACCAAATTCACAAGGAGTTGTGGAACCGGTTCAAGATGCACAAGTCCATCGTAGATCGGATAGGTTACGATCCGAACCCGAGAGATATGGATTTCTAGTATCAAAAAGTAATGAAGTGGAAGTCATTGAGAATGATGAACCTACTTCCTATCAAGAGGTGATGTCCACTCCTTATTCGGATAAATGGCTAGGAGTCATGGAATCCGAATTACAATCCATGCATGATAATCAAGTTTGGAACTTGATTGATCCACCTGAAGGTGTAAAAACCATAGGGTGCAAGTGGGTCTTCAAGAAGAAGACCGACATGGATGGGAAGGTGCATACTTATAAGGCTAGGCTTGTAGCAAAGTGATATAGGCAAAATTATGGTGTTGACTATGATGAAACCTTTTCGCCAGTTACAATGCTTAAGTTTGTTAGAATTTAATTGTCATAGTCGCATATTACGACTATGAGATATGGCAAATGAATGTCAAAACAGCTTTCCTAAATGGGAAACTACTTGAGGATGTGTATATGGCACAGCCTGAAGGGTTTGTCGATCCAAGAAGTTCTAACAAAGTATGCAAGTTGCAAATATCCATATATGGGTTGAAGCAATCTTCTAGGAGTTGGAATCTTCATTTTGATTAATCGATCAAAGAGTTTGGCTTCATCAAGAACGAAGATGAACCATGTGTATACATGAAGTTCAGTGGGAGCGTAGTACTATTTCTAATATTGTATGTCGATGATATCTTACTTATGGGAAACGATATTCTTGCACTTCAGACTGTCAAGTCTTGGTTAGGGAAGTGTTTCTCAATGAAAGATATGGGTGAAGCCGTATACATCCTTGGCATCAAGATCTATAAAGATATTGTTAATGCAGACTGTGGGTGTTACCACAGGTGCTATCACTGGCAGTTGGGTGTTACCCGAACTGTAATGAGTTGTAATTTAATAATTCTTTCCATATTATTTTATATCCTAATGTCTAATATTATTTGCAAGATATATGTGTTTTTTGGTCCATATTTCAGGTTAATATATGGTTGGATTAATTGCTAGAAACAAGGAAGAAGTTGGAGAAGGAGTTACACGTAAATAGGAGATTTACGTGTAACTATTGCTTGGTCCATATTAATTGAAGAAGGAATAAAAACGTGGGAAGACCAAGTCATGGAGTTGTTGCTGATTATTTGAAGTGTACAATACAAAGAAAGCAAGAGAGTACAAGGTGATAAAGCATGGACTTGGGCTTCAAGAATTCGGTTGCTACTTTCTAGGGAAGTTGGCGAATGATGAGGAATTCAAGCCAAGAAATCTCTCCACTCCTCACACACGATCTGAAGGTCCAAGGCTGTTATTTTGGAGTAGCCTCCAAGGCATTGGAAGGCTATAAATAGGCTAGGTGTGTTTCATTTGAACAAGGCCAAATATCAAACACACACACCATAGCACAAGAGAGACAAAGTTCTTTGGTTCGCATATCCTTCCTCCCTTGTGATTATAGCTTAAACACTGAGTGTTTAAGAGAGTGTTGGCTAAGGATAGGATTTGTTCTTTGTCTCATTCAGTTCCATAGAGCATTATCATTGTATTAGCAATAGGGAACTTTCGGCTTTGTAATTTTTCTATATTGATTATAAAGTCTTCGCCATCTAGGCACACTCAAGTTATATATTTATATAACTTGAGAAAATTATATCTTGTGTTATTTATTTCCATTGCACAAAGTTTTTATAAACTATTTATTTTGGTGTGTGTGTCTTTGTCCGTCGGTGTGTTAACCAAGGTGTTGGGTAACATCTACGGTAACATCTCTTTCAGTGAAGCCATTGACAATTTCAATTGGTATCGGAAGCGAGTCACTTGACGATACTAAGTGCTTGGTCTAGGTGTCATGGCTTATGATCCGGCTAATCCTAATAATAAGCGTCTTCTGTGTTAGATGGCTCGAATTATTGTTATTGGAAGATCCGTCTACGCTCGCATATCAAATCAATTGATCTTCGAGCATGGCGATCTATAACAAATGGTTACTCCTTACCAATGTTACTGTGATGAAGATGGTGACGTACAAGTCAAACTGAATCGAGAATGGAACATGGAAGAGATCAACCAAGCTAGTTTCAATGAAAAGGCACTTAATGCCATTTTTGAGTGGGTTGATATGCATATTTTCAAACTTATTCAAAACGGTTCCACCGCAAAAGAAGCATGGGATATTTTACAACGTTTTTGTGAAGGTGATGGCAGTGTGCGTGAAACTAAGCTTAGGGGTCTTACTAGCAGATTTGAAAGATTAAGGATGGGTGAAAATGAAACTATTCCTTCTTATTTTGAAAAATTATTTGATATTGCTAATGAGTGTCAATTGTTGGGTGAACCTTTTACCAACAAACAACTTGTCTCAAAAGCAATTAGAACCCTTCCCGAGCGTTTTAATATGAAAGTTTCATCTATTGAAGAGGCTCACAATCTTGCAACTATGGATATCAATTCTTTAATGAGTATTTTGAAAAACTTTGAGTTAAATCTCTTAGATCAAAGTGAAGCATCTAAAGGGAAAAATGTTGTTTTGAAAACTCAAGCCTCGAGTTCTTTGGAAGAAAACGAAGATGAGGTTTTGAAGAAATTGATGAGAATGCTAGTGTTTGCTTTACTTGCTAGAAAATACAATTCTATGGTTAGAAAGTATAACAATGAAAAATGCGAGGTGAAAGCAAAGGAGAAGCAAACCAAGGTCTATGATTCGATGCCAAAAAGGACTTTCCCATCTAACCCAAAGTCGAACCCAAGAAGAGCATCATCGAGATCGGTTAAGGTCTGATCCAAAGCACATTGAATCCATTCAATGTCATGCTTGCTCGGGTTGGGGTCACTATTCCAATGAGTGTGCAAATACTCTAAGGAAGAGAGGAAAGAACCTATGGGTTTCTCTCGGTGATGATGAGGATGAAGGACCATCTCGGGAGGTAGAATGCGATCAAACAACCATGTTTGTCACGGTAAGTAACACGGAAAAGGGCGGTGTTACCCAAGGTGTTATCGATGCGAGATAACATACGTGATCACACCCGGCAGTATGATGAATTATGTGATAATAATCTTGTTTGTTTTGTTAGCTCTTCTAACCACGATACGGGAAGTACACAAGAGGATGAGCGAGCAAAGATGACCTCATTTCCGGATTAAAAGACCTTTACGAGGCATTGCTCGTGGAATGGAAGAAAGAGAACAATTTGGTTAAGTCCTTAACCAAGAAGAATGAAGGACTCCGGGCCTATGTGACTCATATGGAGGTTCAAGCAACAAAGAGAGAAATCGAGCTTGAAAGAGTCAAGGGCAATTTGACTCTAGCCGAAACCACCTTGAAGAAGCTCAACCTTTGGATCTACCAAATTGGATGAGATCTTGAACTTGAGTACACCTCTCGGAGCGGTATTGGTTTTCAAGAATCTTTGAATAGTATTCTTTCTACTTTGTCTATGAATGATAATAAGAATTGTTTTGTTAAGGAGCGGTTTTTTGACAAAGATTCTTCTTCAAAAGAACCATGTGACAAAGGGAAGGTGTGTCAATATTGTCACACACCTGGACATTTTAAAAATAAATGCCATATTGTTTCGAAAAAGCTGTCCGTCCCTTGGTGTTACCCGAGGTGTTGCCCGGACACGGGATAACACACCCGGTCGAGAATGGTAAAAATTCAAAAAAGGTGTGGAAACCAAAAGCTAATCGAAATGTGATGTTGTGTACCTTTGCTTTAAAAACAAATATTGAAGGTTCTTGGTACTTTGATAGTGGGTGTTCACATCATATGACAGAACAAAATTGTTTTTAAAAGACTATGAAACAATTCATGGGGGTAGTGTAACTTATGGTGGTGGGAGCAAGAGTAATATCATTGGGAGAGGGACACTAAATGTGTCACGGATTTCCAACCTTAAAGAATGTCTTACATGTTGATGGACTTGTAACTAATTTAATTAGTATTAGTCAACTTTGTGATGACAACTTAGAGGTGAAATTTAATAAAGATACTTGTGAAGTTTATGACAAGATTAACAATTGTGTAATGACGGTACAAGATCTAGTGATAATTGTTATCTTGTTGAAGACAAGCAAGTATGCCATTCGGCAAAACTTGATAACACTACATTGTGGCATCAAAAGTTGGGACATGTTCACTTTCGTAACATAGAAAAGATTGTTAATCTAGATCTTTGTCCAAGGCATTCCTAGTCTTGATCTTAAACAAAAAATTGTTTGTGAGGATTGTCTCAAAGGGAAACAAACTCGTGTTACCCATGGTCTTGCCCAACACAATGAGCAACACACTCGGTACTACACATTGTTTTCAACTCTTGCATATGGATCTAATGGGTCCACTTGAGATAGAAAGTTTTGGGGGCAAGAAATATACTTATGTCATTGTTGATGATTTTTCACGATTTACATGGGTTTATTTTTTAAGGGAAAAATGCGAGACTTTTGAAAAGTTCAAAATCTTGCACTCTAAGATCAAAAACATGTTTTGTGCTTCAATTTTTCGAATTAGGTCCGATCATGGGAGGGAATTTGAGAATGTTTCTTTTTCAAATTTTTGTGAAAGAAAAGGTATTCACCATGAATTTTCAGCCCCAAAAACACCTCAACAAAATGGGGTAGTGAAAGGAAGAATAGGACTTTACTTGAAATGACTCGTGTGATGTTATTTTCAAAAGAATTTCGAAAAGATTTTGGGCGGAAGGCACTAAATACGGCTTGTCACACGGCCCAATAGAGTTTTTCTAAGACTCGGCACAACCATGACTCCATACGAAATTTTGAATGGTAGAAAATCAAAAGTTCATTATTTTCATGTCTTTGGTTGTGTGTGTTACATTCTCAATGATCGGGACTACTTAGCAAAATTGGACTCTAAGAGTGATAAGGCCATTTTTCTTGGTTATGCTTCAAATAGTCGTGCATATATGGTATTTAATCTAAGGCTAAAAACCATCCAAGAATCCATGAATATTGTTTTTGATGATCACTCAAGTATTGGCGGGAGAAAATGTTCAAGAGACACCACTTGGAGGTACATTTGGAAGAAGTCGGTCAGAAGGTGTTACCACGGGTGTTACCACGAGTGCTAACACCGATAGTAACACAAAGCGAGGGTGTTACCATTGATGAGATAACACCTCGAGATAGCATCGATTCCGAATTCCAGCAAATGAAGATCAAGAAGGAGTTGAAACAGGGGTTCACGAGAATGTGAGAAGCGATCCTCCACCTAGACTCAGTAGGAATCATCCTACAACCCAAGTAATTGGGGAGGTGAATGAGGGTGTACAAACAAGACGTATGAATTCCATTAGTGACCGTGACATGGTAAGGTATGTGTGCATGTCCACCACATACTCAAAGGTAACATACTCTTGTTTTACTTCATCCGTGTAGAACCTAAAAATGTGATTGAAGCTTTAAAAGATAATTTTTGGATTCAAGCAATGCAAGATGAACTTGATCAATTTGCTCGTAACAATGTTTGGTCTTTAGTACCCCGTCCTCAAACACTAATGTTATTGGGACAAAATGGATTTTCAAAAATAAGACCGATGAGTATGGAAACATTGTTAGGAACAAGGCTCGTCTTGTGGCTCAAGGCTATACACAAGTGGAAGGTATTGACTATGACGAGACCTTTGCACCTGTGGCTAGAATTGAGTCAATAAGACTTTATTGGCCATTGCTTGTTTTCTTAAAATCACATTGTTTCAAATGGACGTCAAAGCAGCCTTTTTAAATGGATACTTAGATGAGGAAGTTTTTGTTGAACAACCAAAAGGCTTTGAAGATCCATTTCAACCAGGACCATGTGTATAGACTTGATAAAGCTCTTTATGGGTTGAAGCAAGCTCCACGTGCATGGTATGGTAGGTTAACTAGTTTTTACTAGAATATGGTTTTACTAGAGGAGAAGCGAGATAGGACTTTATTCATTCTTAAACATGGAAAAGAAATTGTCGTGGTTCAAATCTATGTTGATGACATAGTATATGGCTCTACATCAAAAACTTGTTTAAATGATTTTGTAGAGGCTATGACATCAACATTTGAAATGAGCATGATGGGGGAACTTAACTTCTTTCTAGGCATGCAGGTTAAGCAATCAAGTGAAGGGATTTTCATCTCCCAAAGCAAATATGCAAGGAACTTGGTGAAGAAGTTTGGGTTGGAAGGTTCGAAGAGCTCAAAAATTCCTATGGGCACTTCTCTCAAGATTGGAAAAGATCAAGTGGGAGAAGATGTTGATCCAACCCTATATCGTTCCATGATTGGTAGTCTCCTTTACCTTACTTCTAGTCGTCACGATTTGATGTACGGTGTGTGTGTATGTGCTAGATATCAATCCAATCCTAAAGTGTCTCACCTAAATTACGTGAAAAGATCATTAAATATGTATACGGAACTAGTGATTTAGGGATTTGGTATAGTAAAGATACTAATACTAATTTAGTAGGCTTTAGTGACTCGGATTGGGCGGGGATATGGATGATAGGAAAAGTACAAGTGGGGGATGTTTTTACTTGGGAAATAATTTAGTATCATGGTATAGTAGAAAACAAAATTGTGTTTCATTATCCACAATTTGAATCGAGAATATGTAGCGGTGGTAGTTGTTGTTCACAACTAATTTGGTTAAAACACATGCTTGATGATTATGGTCTTGATAGCAATATTTTGACCTTATATACTTGTGATAATTTGAGTGCTATTAATATTTCCAAAAATCTGTACAACACTCCCGTACTAAACATATTGACATCCGTCATCATTTTTAAGAGATATGGTAGATAAAAAGATAATAAATATAGAGCATATTGATACAAAGTGTCAACTTGGCGATATTTTCACAAAACCCTTAGACCATGATAGATTCTCTAGTCTAAAGAGATCTCTTGGTCTTTGCATTCTCTAAAAATTGTCCTCTGTAGTAAGGTGTTACCATGGGTGCTTGATAACACACAGGGTAACACATGTATACTAGTGCATTTTTTTTGCTAGTTTGGTTTTATTCTCTCTGTTTGTAAGGGTTTCCATAGTTCTACGTGAGCTATGAGAGTTCTCACGGCTGCACATCTTGACCTTTTTGTTGTGGTAGGATAACACCACTGAATAACACACTTGATAAAACTCCTTCATATGCTTAAAGTGACAAAGTCACTAATTTTTGATAAATAAAAGGCAAAGGCATTTATCCATACTATTCTCTCGAGCTCGGGGCACGGTGTTCGCTGCAACGATGTACTCTTGCCAATGAGAATGTATGAAGTGATTTATGCTAAGTATTAGGGACATGGAGTTCGCTACTACAGTGTACCCTACTTGAAAGGCATAGACCACTTGGTCTTTACACTTGAAATAAAACTCGAAGCACGGAGCTCGTTACTACGATGCTTTCTTGTTTAAAGAAGTGTATTGATACGTGAGTAACAAGCAATGTACTTAAAAATATATATATAGGCCTATAATGCCTAAAGTGCATGAAAAATGCTCAGCTTGTTATGCTTGAAATGCTTGAAAATGGCTAAGCTTATTATGCCTCAAGTGTTTGAAACTGAATATATTTATCAAGGGATTTTTATCTTATGTGTTATACTAGATGTTACCATCATTGCCATTAACATATTTGTATGTGCTATATTATGTTTTTTTTATTTCTTTATTTTCGGTTTGTTATTTAATTTTTTTTAACTTTGAAAGTCTTTTTATTGTTTAAGAGTTTTAAAAGTTTGAAAAAGTCTTTAACAAACCTAGTTTATCTTTAGTAAACTACTCAAATAACTAAATCCTAAAATTTAGGGATTTGATTTTCAAAAACCATATGGACTTAGTATATTTGGTATGTTTATTTTATTTTTATTTTCGTTTTATATATTTAAAAAATTAAAAAATCTGAAAATTAAAAATTAAAAATTAAAAAAAAAAAAAAAAAAAAAAAAAAAAAAAATTCAAAATAATGGCCGGATGTTTAATTTGTGTGGGAAGAGTTTTGTAGTTGATCTATTCTTTGTGGCCTAGAAAATAGGGGGGAGTAAATAATGTTCTTAATTTTTATGTGGCTAGAAATTAGGGAGGTTAGGTAAATATTTAAAGTAAATATTTTTAGTGGCTAAAAAATAGGGGGAGTTATTTAAATAGGAGATAATTAATGGTAGAAGGATAAGTCTTGTCAAATTAAAATCCTAATTTGTTTCCTATTTTTTCTCCTCTCTCTCTCTCTAACCGCCCTAATCTCTCTCTCTCTCTACACGGTAAATACCTCTCCTCCATCACCGTCTCTCTTCTCAAACCTTCCTAAAACCTTCCTAAATTCCAAACCCTTCCTAAACCTAACCATGGCAACCCCTTCCAAGCAATCCGCCCCTTTGGAGGTATCTCCGGGCGTTGGTTCAAGTGGTCCAAGCCAAATGGACACTTCGACCACCCCTCTCAATGTGTCTCCGGCAATGACAATGTCGGTTGATGATCCTCCTTTGGTGACAACAATGGCGCAACCCTTGCCCATTGTGACCTTACCACCTCTTCCACCGTTCCATCAACCAAAAAGCCAAAAGAAAGGCCATTGCTCACAAACCCTCGGCACAACCTGTCAAAAAGAGAAGCTCAAGTAGGCTCACTGCAATGAGGCACAAAGGGACCTCAAAATCCAACACATCCTCCGATCCTGTTGAAGTTTCTGAGGAATCTTCACTTGGTCTCTCCTCGGCTCATGTTTCGGATGAAGACTTCCATGCCGATCTTTGAGAAGAGCCATTCTGTTGAGACTTTTGGAGATTGGGAGATTGAGGAAGAAGAGCCCTTATATGAAGTTGTGAAAAGAAACATTAAAGGCAAAAGCAAGTGGGCTGTCAAAGATGTTACCGTAAATGCAACACCCAAGGTTGTTCCTCTTTGTTTCTAAAGCCTCGAAGTCTTCTATCGGTGAGTTTGCCTATTACGAGTCCACCGATTTTCTTGAGAAAGAGTTTGATGATGTGAATCTTGCTTTTCCAAAACCTTACTTCTCATTGGAGTTTTATCGAAAAGAAAATATGGAGTTTTGGTTAAGGCATAGTGACACGAAAATTCTCAAAGAAAAGCACATTGACGAGGTTGATTTCAAAAGCATGGTGTTTTTCGGTTCTTGGAGGATAGAAATTTTTGAAAGCTAACTTGCATCCTTCGAAATTTGTTGAAGCTATTGTCAAAAATTTCTATGCCAATCTTCATGCCAACCTAGATAATGAGAAGTCCGATCAATTTGGAAAGGTGTTTTTAAGGAACAAAATTTTTTCTATTACTCCTTCTTTGATCAACAAGACTTTAGGACTCCCAAATTTGGATGATGATGGTCCTATTGTTCATAAGGACGAAATTGCTAGGTTTATCTCTCATGATGTAGTGCATGAATGGCCCTCCAATCCTAATCCCAAAACCAAAGTTCATTTTCTTGCTTCCCGTCTCACTTCACTCTTTGCCGTGCTTCACAAGCTTTGCATATTTAATTGGGTTCCTACTTCTAATGAGCAATATGTGACATTGCAACAAGCGGAAATCTTGTATAAGGTAGGAAAGAATCGAAGAGTGAACTTGGCTAGATTGATCTTCAAACATTTGGCTTCGTGGGGTAGAAGAAAAGACATTACTATGTTTCCTTACCCTTCTTTAATCTTCCAAATTTTGAAATCTCAAAAATTGCCCATTGAAGAGTCGGATGAGTATACACCCGAGTCTTGATCTCTATGCTATAGATTCCCGGTGACTAAGAAGAATACCAAGAGTGTGAGATACACCGGGTGATCTTCCTTGGTCAAAGATAAAATGAATTTGGGTCAAGTGATGCGGTTTTACGCTAAGGGTGTTACTCAATCTGTTATCCCAAATGTTACTCCGAAATCTCCAAGTTTTTCAGGTACAGATGCAGCTCATGTTCTTGCTAATGTTTACAATTTGTTGGGGAATGCTTCACCAACAATACCAAAGACCACAGTTTTGGCGTTTCTCCACAAACAAACTTCTACCATTTCCGAGATTGTGCAAGGTTGGACAAAGCTCAAGGAGATTACTGATGAATTCATCCAGCAGGTTTCTTCCCAAACTGGGGGAGTTGATAGTGCTGATGGAGCTGGTCCAAGTGGTGGTGGTGTTGGAGATGCCAGTGGTGCTGCTGCAGATGTTACTGATGGTGCTGACTTAGATGCTGGAGATGAAGAAGGGGATGAACAGGAGGAAGAAGAAGAAGCTGATGATGAGCGAGAAGAGTGATTGCTAACATTTGCCTGAAGGTTTATGTTGTCACTCTTATGGTGATGATATTTTTTGGTGGTTGAAAAACAAACAATTTACTTTTATGTTTTTTATTTGGAACATGTTTTTAAATACTTTGGTGGTTTGTTTTATTTGCTTATGGTGCTTAAACTTTTAGGGTTGTTTTGAACATGGAATAGCTTAGTAACTTTGATTTATCTTTGGTACTTTAGGTTACTAGTTAGTTGGAAAACTTATTTTGGAAAATATGTTTTGAAAACTAGTATTTTTGTGATAAATCATTGTAGTTGTTAAATCCTTGATTATGGGGGAGTTGATAACTATGAAGTTGCTCTGGATGGCTAACAATATCTTGCAGGGATCAGCACTTTAGAGTTTGGAAAGAAATTATAAATTATGGGGGAGATTGTTAATGCAGACTGTGGGTGTTACCACAGGTGCTATCACTGGCAGTTGGGTGTTACCCGAACTGTAATGAGTTGTAATTTAATAATTCTTTCCATATTATTTTATATCCTAATGTCTAATATTATTTGCAAGATATATGTGTTTTTTGGTCCATATTTCAGGTTAATATATGGTTGGATTAATTGCTAGAAACAAGGAAGAAGTTGGAGAAGGAGTTACACGTAAATAGGAGATTTACGTGTAACTATTGCTTGGTCCATATTAATTGAAGAAGGAATAAAAACGTGGGAAGACCAAGTCATGGAGTTGTTGCTGATTATTTGAAGTGTACAATACAAAGAAAGCAAGAGAGTACAAGGTGATAAAGCATGGACTTGGGCTTCAAGAATTCGGTTGCTACTTTCTAGGGAAGTTGGCGAATGATGAGGAATTCAAGCCAAGAAATCTCTCCACTCCTCACACACGATCTGAAGGTCCAAGGCTGTTATTTTGGAGTAGCCTCCAAGGCATTGGAAGGCTATAAATAGGCTAGGTGTGTTTCATTTGAACAAGGCCAAATATCAAACACACACACCATAGCACAAGAGAGACAAAGTTCTTTGGTTCGCATATCCTTCCTCCCTTGTGATTCTAGCTTAAACACTGAGTGTTTAAGAGAGTGTTGGCTAAGGATAGGATTTGTTCTTTGTCTCATTCAGTTCCATAGAGCATTATCATTGTATTAGCAATAGGGAACTTTCGGCTTTGTAATTTTTCTATATTGATTATAAAGTCTTCGCCATCTAGGCACACTCAAGTTATATATTTATATAACTTGAGAAAATTATATCTTGTGTTATTTATTTCCGCTGCACAAAGTTTTTATAAACTATTTATTTTGGTGTGTGTGTGCTGTCCGTCAGTGTGTTAACCAAGGTGTTGGGTAACATCTACGGTAACATCTCTTTCCAGTGAAGCCATTGACAATTTCAGATAGATCTAAAATGATGATTGGTTTGAGTCAAAGTACTTACATTGACAAAGTTCTTAGAAGATTCAAGATGAAAAATTCTAAGAGATGAAACTTGCCAATGGGTCAAGGGTTACTCTTAGCAAGACTCAGTGTCCTAAGACAACTGGTGAGTGAAAGAGAATGAATGAGATTCCATACGCTTCGGCTATTGGATCTATCATGTATGCCATAATTTGTACTAGACCTGATGTCTCGTATGCTCTAAGCATGACGAGTCGATACCAATCTGATCCTGGTGAAAACCATTGGATGGCAGTTAAGATGATCCTTAAGTACTTAAGAAGGACTAAGGATGCGTTCTTGGTCTTTGGAGTGATGGAAGATGATCTTGTTGTAAAGGGTTACACAGATGCAAGCTTCCAAACCGACAAAGATGATTTTAGATCGCAATCGAGGTTTGTGTTTATGCTTAACGAAGGTGGGATTTATTGGAAGAGTTTTAAGTAGAGTACCATAGCTGATTCTACAACTGAGGCTGAATACATAGCGGCATCCGATGCAGCTAAATAGGCAGTTTGGATCAAGAAGTTCATTAGTGACTTAGAAGTTGTTACAAGTGTCACTAATCCGGTAGAACTTTATTGTGACAACAATGGTGCCATTGCGCAAGTAAAGGAACCAAGGTCATATCAACGATCCAAACACATACTGAGACGTTTCCACCTCATTCGAGAATTCATCGAAAGAGGAGATATTAAGATATGCAAAGTATCAATTGATGATAACATAGGGGATCCGCTTACGAAGCCCCTCGCACAAGCAAAGCATGATGGTCATGTTAGGTCCATGGGTATACGATACATATGAGATTGGGCCTAGTGCAAGGGGGAAATTGTTGGTGTTATGCCCTAGGCATATAGTTATTTTGACTCGTAACTAATACCGTTATGTAATCGTCTTTACCATTTATAATAGAGAATGTTTATCTTGAGTATTATATGCTTTACATGTTTATTATAATATTATGTGTCCCTAGTTATTGTGAATAACTAGTATAAGTTGGTAATGGATAATCATAGAGATGATTATATGCATGGGGATGCACATTACATTTATGGGTATTTGTTAGAGAACAAGGTACTGGACTGACCCATCTATGAGATTTATGACATGGTCTATGGTCATATATGTCATGATTAAATCTCATGATAGTCGTGTCATTGGAATCCTTAGTACCTGAGATTATCATCTTCTTTCACATGATGAACGTTGTGTTTGATGTAGTCTAACACTATCTTTAATAGGATAGCAATAAGGGCTATGTTGCACAACTGGATTCTTGTAGGAAAGAATGATAAGTCAAGATGGGATTTGTCCCTCGTTAAGAGAGATGTCTGCTTGGGCCCCTCGATGAATTGTGTTGATGAAATGTGTGGCCATACTCAAGAGATTTGATAGAGATCAAATGCACTTGGATTATCAACATATTCGGAATCAAGAAAGCATTGAACAATGTAAGTTGACGTGGACCATAACTTATGTTCAATATGACATCGTGTGACAAAGGGATTGTGACAATGATCTATCAAGGAATCAAGCTTTGATGTTATATTTAATTGGGTGGACATAATGGCTTGCTAGAGATCACTTATATCTTGTGAGGTTGATGTTTCAATTCACTACCAACATAAAATATAATTCCTAAAAGGGTCACACACAAAGAACGGATTGAAATTGGTTCAAATATGGAACTGTACATCTGGGCGACCGCCCACAAAGATTCCAAGTTGAGCGACCGTCGGGGAAGGTTTGGGCGACCACACACAATCTTTTTTGAAACAACAAAAAAGGTTGTACAACAGGGCGGACGCTAGGAACCTTAGTGGGCGATCGCCCAGCCCCCGTTTCAGCAGTTCCGTTTTGGCTTTGGATTAGGGCTTTTCTTCCTAAGGGTTAGGGATATTTATAAAGTATAAATAGCCCCCTTCTCCCCAGCCAAGACACACGAATTTTAGGGCTTGAGAAACACAAATCTCTTATTTTGATTACGAATCAAAGATCGAAAACACCCTAGATTCAATTCCATATTAGCCATAGATTGTTGAAAAGTGTTTCAACAATCGGGGATCATCTAGCAATCCAACAAGATTCGATCTTGGTTCGTTCGCGTGTGGATTACCGATAGAGGGTAATTGGTTTATCACCTAAAGCTTAAAGGCCTAGCATTGTTGATTCATCACAAAGAAGAACAAGGAAGAGGATCAAAGTTTCGTCTACGACTCAAAGGTGAATTACGAATCGTATACGAAAGACAAACTCGCAACCAAGGTTAGTAAATCTATATTCATAGTTTTAATCTCTTCATGTTAGACGGATTCATGGCTAGGGTTTTGTGAATTATATAAATCTTTCGCTGTTTGTTCAGCCTCTATCTTTATCTAACGATTCTGCCAACAAACTTTGTGCCCTAGATTTAACCCTAAAACCATACCTAGTTGACCCATGTGACCTTATATCGTAGCAACATGCTAATTCCTCCATTCCAACCCTCAAACCAGTCAAAACACTCAACATGTCTAACATCTCTAAAGCTCTCCAACCTACGGGCATTAGTTAAGTGTAGGCGAATTTGGTGACCTCAAAGAAACGTGTGATTGATGGGAAAAAGGGGAATTTTAAGCCTATTGCAAAAGGATATTCTAAAAAGCAAATCCATTCATAGGACACACAATCTGAAACCAGAGCAGGGTTAGGGTTCATGAACACCGCACCCTCTGGGAAAGCTTTCGTCAAGATTGTAATATCCGACAGAGTAAGCTCACAATGTTCCACATGAGATTTATCAAGCAAACACAGACATAAAACCCTCAGGCAAAACAGCATTTTGATCTTCCAAAAGATTTTTCATTTTTTTACAGAAAAGAGAGAAAAGATTGAGAAAAGTTAGAAGAACTCACCGTACCTGCGAAATTCCTCTCTCTTCCTTTGTGGTAAATAAACCGCCAGGTTCTTGGTTTAAAAGAAAGAGTTTGGACAGTTCAAGAATCTCATTATGACTCAAATGCCTATAGTCACACAACCGCCAGACGTCTCGTCCTCCGCTCAACTTAAATGTTAGTGGGTGACAGTTGTTAAAGTAGAATTTTCAAAATTAAAACTCTCTTTTAACTTCAAAAAATTCAGGGGCAATTGTTTGGGATAGAAAAATCAGCATCCTGGCATTACATCTTGAGCTCGCAACTTGACTGTACAACTTGACCAAAGCATGTTTTGCAGGACTGTTACTGAACCTATTTTCTAGGAGCCATTATCAGAAGCCAAATATACTATGGACCAAGTCAAACAAGTGAGGAGTAACTTATCCAACACACTCCAACGTCAACAAGGATTCAAAGGCTATCTCTTCATCAAACAAACCGAAAATTATGGAGGAGGTCTACTAGTTTGTTAATTGTTATTTTCTATTATTTAAGAAGATAAAAAAAAACATGTAAACGGACACGCACATTGTTGAACACTCTCTGTACCCTTGCATACACTCATACGATCATATTCAATAAGATATCATCGTTTCGAGATTTTGTGCCGGCAAACAAGTTGTTCAAGGGCTTTCCTCGTTAAATACCTTGTCTATTGATTCTTGAATCTTGAAGTGTTATATTCCATTGTGCCCAATCTCATTTGAATCATATAAATTTGACCAAAACAGTTTCTACTAGGAGGAATGAGAGAGAGAAGTATTTGTAGATTCAAATCCAACAAACCCAGAAAATCATAATATCCATTTAGACATTGCTATTATTCAAAATCACCATTAAGACAGCACAGTCTTTCTTACAATCGCAACATTAGATAAAACACAACTAAAATTCTCTCAACTTCTTTAGCTAAAGCAACATCCTCTCCTCCCAAAAAACAACTAGTTGGTGGACTGACGGAGCTCTGGACGGACAAAATCAGCATCTGCCGGCACTGATATATCAACCGTTGGCCTCAACTGAGCACACACTTCAATTGCTCCATGAATCGAATCAGACAGGAAGTTGCTGATGAGATCTCCATTGATAGGAGTACCATTGTCCACTGCTACTAACGCTTGTTGGGTCAGGATGTAATCAAACCGTGGGGCCCACTTCCTCGATCCTAATCTTGCTGTAGTCGAGCAATTGTCAACCATGAATGAAACCCCGAGCATGCATGAATGGATTCAAAGAATCCACCGACTCAATCAGACTTTCATTGATGATCTCCGAGAAGGAGTGCCCTTTCTTCCTCAGCACCTCAATCTGTTGTATAGTTTTGTTCACAAAGCCAAAAGGAAAAACATAAGACAATGAAATTGAGATTTTGTAAATGCATATTTCATCATATATTTGATTAAAAATTGTTGCTTGGGCTGTTGGTGTAGACACTAAAACTTTGACAGTACATGAGACAGCAAGAATTGCTCAAACCACCCAATTTGGCAGGGGACAATCAAATAGAAGGGGGCAGCAAAAGTAAAGTTACCTCATTGCTGGTAAATCTGGCTGACTAAGATTTCTTACAAGAGAAAGGAAAGGATCCACCTCACAAATCACTTGCTTAAATTATCACTACAATAGCATATAATATAAGTTACATTGACTTGGACGGCCAGAGGAAAAGTTTCGGGACAGAAACCATGCCGTTGACTGGTGATGGGTACAGTTAAGGAGCTTGCCACCCTTATGAGATAGGATCAAGAGCAAATTTGAAATATTTTGGTCAATTATTTCAGGACAGAGCTAATATAATATATTCTTTGGGGGTCTCTAGTGTAATGGTTGATAATCTAACCCCTTTAGGTGAATAAGAAGATCACCCCATTTTTTTGTCAAGTAAATATTTCAATTACAATGCAAGGGGATGGGATTGAACCCTTGACCTTCCGAAGGGAAGGAAAGGGCCTATGCTCACTGAGCCAAGGCTCATTGCCACCAAAAAAAGTTCTCAATCCATTTTAATACACCTATAAGTTAACAAAATGTAGGCATACAGAGGTTTAAAAACTAAATATAACAGATGGGCACATTACAATACTACTACTAATAAAATCACCATAATTTTATTCTCCAAGTTTGTAATGCACCTTATTATGAGTCACTTGTAAACCTAACAGAAAACTCACCTGAGCCATCATTAGAGCAACATAGACACCTGCCGTAAAAGGATACAACGGGCCTAGATCTCCAGCTGGTCGAGAGGCCCGCACTCGCTCACCGACTTTCCACATACGTGTCTGGTCAATCTTGCCCATAGGGAAAGCTGGCAAGCCCTCTTTTTCCTGCAAAAGATAATGTCATAAAAATACTTAGATCAGAGGATTCAGAAGTATGACAAGAATATTTTCAATGTTTTAGCAACCAACTTTATAGCATTTCAAGAATCTCAAGGATTAGTTAAAAAATAATTATATCAGATGATTCAGAAGTATGACAAGAAGAAGATTTTTGAATTCCACTTTCTTTAAAAATAAAAAAATTAACTAGCAATAGATATTGAATGTTTACAACTACCTAAGAAGACAAGTACAATGATACAATTATACAAAATAAAAATGCATCTACACATTCAATCAAACGTACATAAAACCGCCTTCCAGCCAAGACGACGCTTCTTATCTCACTGCCGCTGGCCACATCTTCATAGCACTCATACAAGATATCCATGCAGGGATAAAATGAAGCACTATATGCAGCCTCAAACTCCCTTTTGCCATCATCCGTCAATGAATGGTAGACAGCCAACATGCCCTGTCACACAAATTCACCAATTTAAGCTAATAAGTAAATATCGACAAAGAAGTAAGAGCATAGAAGTCGCATCACCCTTACAAAGGGAGAGATCAATACAGTTATTCAAACAAACCTTAGCTGATATAGTCCTTGATATTATCCCTGTTATGCCCTCTACAGTGTTCTTGTAAGCTAGATCTTCACTCATTCCCTTTTCTGTGTATCGTCTAAACAAGGCCTCCACAATACCGTGCACGGCACCAAGTAGAATGCCTAATGGTTGATCATGGCAAATATCAGTCCCTGATAAACCCCACTAAAAAGAACAACAAATACGAAAGATATAAACACCTCGTTCCCCAAAAATATCACTCTTGTACTCCTGCTCCAACGTAGTAGCAAAAGTAAAGGGTGAACCCAGAGCAACTGACCATCCAAGGGCAACATCGGTGGCTCTACCATCAACATCCTGTCAAAAAAAATCTGATTAGCCACCTAATAAAAAGAAAATAAAAATGTAAGCACAGGCACAGACTGACAAGAAGAAACATAACCCAACCTGGTGAACAGCAAAACTTGAATTAATCCCTGCTCCATTGACCTCTTTTCCCTGTACATACAGTCTTCGTACAGATGGGCCCATTCCTTTGGGACATACAGCTATCACACTTATGTTCTTGGGGAAATCAAAGCCAAATGACTGCAAATGACCAAGGAGGAACCCATGGGAAAGTCCAAGAATGCTGTTTG
Source organism: Adenophora triphylla var. japonica (assembly GCA_022495995.1). Classification (NCBI taxonomy): domain Eukaryota; kingdom Viridiplantae; phylum Streptophyta; class Magnoliopsida; order Asterales; family Campanulaceae; genus Adenophora; species Adenophora triphylla. The sequence continues at coordinate 236,084 of JAFEMH010002983.1, read as the reverse complement.
GCTTCATATGGGACAAGATCTTCTCATAGTTATCAGCCTGCAAAAAGATATGGACTATAAAGCCTAACAGAACACTAATACATGAAAAAACCGACATTAGGAAAAAAAATGAAATGGTAGATGATTGTGTATGGGTTTGCAAGTGATAAAATCACTTAACCACGTCTCCACTTATATAAATCGACAAAGAATCAGCCCATGTCACAAGCACCATTTGTTCATCTATGAGTTCGATTGAAACCCCCGGGGTCTCACCAATTTTTTAAAACAAATATTCTTTTTTCCTTGTATTTGTCTGTCACGTACCAATTTTGATGTTCTTCCCAGCTGAAACCTTTCTCTCTGGTTAATCTTTCCTATCCAATCTATGGTATATTTCAAGAATAAATGTATAGAATAAAGCATTAGACCAGATGAAATTTGAGATAGGTCTTTAACTGGATATAAATGTCATCTTTCGTTAATCCACAGGCGACAAAGACAACCTTAAAACTCAAGAAGGTAATAGAGAAATAGAGGTGTCTTAGGAAACAAGTGTAAACATGCTGCACATCATGATGCAATTTCAGTTATGGCACAGAGAGAACTCTAGAATATGAACTCAAAAATTGCCAGTTGGGTACTCCACTGGTAACAAACCTGCGCTGAATCGGAAATCAAAAAGCAGAACCAGGTCGCTCCCAGAGATAGTCTCATATATATCTCCCAGTGTCCCATTTTCTTCAGTAAAACCTGCTAAACGTGCCTCCAAGAATGATTTTGAACCCTTCCTTAAACCAATCTGTTTGAAGAAGCAAAATAATAATATCAAATAAAGGATTCAGGCAGCATGTATTGTAAGGGGACAATAGTTAAAGAGAAGACCACATTTCTAAAGATAAAGGTGCTTAAACTGAGTCCAAGGGCCCAATCAACAGCATTCCCTTTAGGCTACAAAGTTAATAATAGGTGAGAATGATAAAGACAGCTTGAATCACCTTCACCACAATATCAGATTTTGCTTCAGCAAGGAGTCCCTTAAATTCTGAGCTTGAGCGGGTCCCTACATAGAGCAATATGAATACTCAATTATCTGCAAATGCGGTGTATTCATAGTATACAATTAAACTAACCCATTGGACGACTGGCATGGTCTTCCCACAACATGTTATCAAGACTCTTCTAATTTTAAACATCAGCCACAGATAATGCTATGCTCGAAGGAATCATATATGTGTGTGTGTGTGTAATACAGGGAAGATGTATGCACTGAAGAAAACGTCATATTTTTCCTAATAGAAAAGTATGCAAAATAGAACCATCAAGTTTGTTCAACCTGATTCAGTTAATGACTTTCATGACATATAACTAAGTCAAAGTGATATAATCCAATATAGCCAAGTAGCTAATCACTTGGACATCAAACTAATATTGGAATCAAAATATAACAGATCAGAAGACTTGTACTAAAGCCATCTAGGAAAGCGAAAAAAGAATGTACTACAGTACTTATTTTTTAATTCTCCTCAAATGAATCTGCATATGCAGATTTAGAACAATCATATCTCAAATAGATGCAAAGGTGAACCACAAAATCTAGCAAAATTCCTTTAATGGAATGCAGACCTCTAACAAGCTCTTATAAGAAATATTGCCCAACATTCAATAAATTAAATTCAAATTAGTAACACATTTTCCCTTGATATAGATCATGTTTGATTTGAGTTTTTAGGATCCATGTATGGTTTTCATTTTTTTGCATAAATTATTTTGGGTGTTTGATTTAGTTTTTTGCCCATAAACTATTTTTGGGGCTATGATACCCATAAATCTCTAATAAACGAAAAACACTTGCCTTGGAGGTTATAGATTTATCACAATAAATGTATGAACTGTTATTTAAATAAAACTTTTAAAATGCACATTACACCTGTGTAATTTAGCTCTGCACACTTTTTATTCCTTCCAGGTCCCATGTCTCATTTCCTTTCGTTCCCAACACCAACAAAGAGAAGCCATGGAACTCGAGAATGGAGAACGGTGGGGAAAGGAGGTCTTGATCCAATCGACAATTCTCTACCTCCTTGAAGATTTTCCATCGCTGATTTGCTCTCGCTCATCTATCTGTTCTGGGGCTCCGGTTCTGCTCTCTTCTTTACTTCCACTTCTCCAAAATCATAAGCAGATCTTCCAAGGTTAACAATCTCCACATCCTCCGTTAGCTTGTAACTTGTTTGCTTGCTGAGATAATTCATATACCCATATGGGCTTCGATCCCTTGTTTACATTGATGATTTGGGGGGTTTCCCTTCCAATCAATAATTTAGGTTTAATTATGGTGCTCTTATTTTTTAAGAAAATAAGGGCTTGTTTGATATCAGATGGTAATTAATAACTGACGTTGCTCAGTTGTTTATGTATCTGATTCTGAGTTAGTAGACAAATATGTACTGCACTTCAAGGATGAGCTACTCAGTTCGTATGAAATTTCAACAAACGACAGAAAACAATAGTCAGAGGATTGACGGCTTTTCAAGTTATGAAATCTGAAGTTCCTGAATGATGCTCCACTATTTCTTGCTTTGTTATCATGTTTTTTTTTCCTTTTTCACTTGTGATGATAATTAGTTGCCTGGGCTCTAGATTTTGATATGCAGCTATGCTTATTCCTTTCGCTACTGGAGTGTTAAAACTGCAGATCTGACCTATTTTAAAGAACCTATCAACCTCCATTCTATAAATGGCATAGCTAAATCAGTTTTTTGGTTAGAATGACTTTATCTTAATTTACTAAGTGTTTTCACTTTGAAGCCTGGATTTTCAAATAATGCATACATCCTAGACTCCTAGTTATGTGTACCAAGTAACAGGGTTCCCTTTATAGGCTAGCATCCACCATGTTAGGTCTATCATGTTCTTACACAGACCTATGCATTCATATCCTCAAGTATGATCTCTTTGCTACTGGGCTTTTGGTAACCCCCATCATGTATAGGTAGTTAACATTCTTCTCTTTCCACTAAGCATGGGTCTTTGATCTTAGGTGATAAACAATGCAAACCCATAAGATATGCCAAAAGCAATGCTCACAGTAAAAGCAATTTTGCAAGTGTAAAGTCGCAGCTCCTACTTCAGTTTAGGGAAGGCTCCATTACCAAACGAAATTTGGAAGTGTAAAAGTAGCAGCACCTAATTCAGTTGATTAAATAAGTATCTTTTATTTTTTATTGTGACTACATTTTGAAGTTTCGAATCTAGGTTCTGTTCAGTTATACTATCCAATCCAAGTTGACAAAGTGATGCTCTTAGCCTCTACGGTACCATACTGATTCTGATCCTGAGCTGCATTGTATTTTAGGGAGCTTGGCACTGATCAGGATTGAGGGCTCTAAAATGCTGAGAGCATTTGTGGGTACTTAATAAAAGATCTATGTCAGGTTCCATTTCTTCCTAAAATTAAAACTCAAAGATTGAAGCTAAATATAATAATGCTTTTGTCAACCTAGATGAGCGTAAGTGGTGGTACCATTGACTGAGAAAAATGAAAATGAATTCATAAGGTTCCTAGATCCTTCAAATAGCTAACTAATAGACAGGACCAGTTAAAACTGCTGCAGTTCCCATCTGGTCATTTGTCTGTTGGCAGCATTGCTTAACCCATGATGGAAGTTGAGAAGTTGGAAATGGATGATCTCAAGGTGCAGCAGCAACCAGTTGAACAGAAAAGCTTGTTATATTATCAGTGACTCCCAGAGAATTTTCACACTTGGATAGATCTTATTTTTAGATGAATTAGTTTTAAAGCAATCAGAACATTTTGCCAATCCAGAAACTTTAATAATTAGAATTTATTTTAGTAAATAAGTTTGTGGCATCTGGGATGAGGGTATTAGTCTTTTTGCTTCTGCTGAGCACTTTCTGGCTTTTAAACCAAACTATACAGAACAGGGTATTAGTTCCTTTGCTTCGACTGAGCACTTTCTGGCTTTTAAACTAAACAACTAGACAGAATTAATGAAGGCAAACACTTCTCATTACCTAATATCAAACAGCACTTCGAACAAACTAAACTATAACCCATAAGCTATAAACTAAAAAATCAGCTGTAACTAAACAAGGCCATGTTATTTTGTTCGCCACTCCAATACTAATAAACAAAATCTACTACTTAAATACAAACAAATAAAACAAACTAATAAAATCAAACAATGTTAAGACATTATCCTACCCTTTCTTCATTAACTAGAACAGTTCAACCTCTTAAAAGATCTCTACCCCACCCACCCCAAGAATCGCTCACCTGAAAAATCATTTCTTTCTAAATCAGTTTCTCCTATTTATTTTGTTCAGACTCTAAAGAACAACATTATATCCCTCAATCGATAAAATAAAAGAGGCATTTTAAGATATAAATATGTATATAATTAAAAGCAAAGAACAGATAACAAACCTGAGAACCCCAACCAATAACACCAATCTGCTTAATACCCTTCAAGGCATCCGGAAGCAAGTGAAACAAATCCCTCCCTCCCCTCACAATATACTGCAATCATAACAGAGCCAGTTAGACTGAAACACACAAAGAAACACTCACTCACAAACATATATATATATATATATATATATATATAGAGAGAGAGAGAGAGAGAAGTGACCTCGTCATGACCAGCAAGGTTAATCTTCTCTTTCTTGAAGACAGATGTTTCAAAATCGAGCACAGCTGGTGAATTAATAGTGGGTGTGGAAACCACGTTAGCGCGAAAGGATGAACCAGAAGCGCCGACATTGCTGTATAAGAATCCGGATTTGAGGGATTTCAAAGCTGAGTTGGATTGGATGAAGCCACCGGGGGAACCGCTGAAAGTTAGGGTTTGGGGGATCGGTTTACGGCTATTGGAAGCCGAGGCTGAAGACGACGACGACGACGAGGATGAGGCTGCCGCCACTGAGGAAGGAGAAAATGAGGTCACCGACGCCGCCATACCTGACTCCGACTCTACTGAGAAATGTGTAAGATTGAGAGAGAGAGAGAGAGCAAAATGGGTAGATATTGTATTTATATGCGCAAACCAGTTAATGGGTAGCCCTAAGACGGGGCCGGTTCGGTTGAACCAGCGGTTAGCCGGTTTAAATTGACAATTTTCAAACTCAAACCTCAAATGCCATAAATTGGAACCGAATCATGTAATCGCCTTAATCGGTTATGATTTGACGATTTGATCGGTTAATTGATTTCAATTGTTTTTTTTTTTTTCAAATTAGATTTTTAACATAAATTTTTAGCAGATTTAAAAATAATTAAGGAAAAATTTAATTTTCTAATAGTTTTTGAATAAAAAAGTTAACATTTTGACAGTTTTTTGAAAAAACAGTTAACTTTTTAACAGTTTCTGTTGTTGTTGTTAAGTTGTATAAAAAAATTAACTTTTTTTCAATTTTTTTTTGATAAAGAATACTCCCTCCTCCCATACCTACGTGCACACTTTTCATTTTGGGCGTCCCAAATCTACGTGCACATTTTCTAAAATGGAAAGGAATCTTTACTATTCCCTCCACTCATTCTCTCTCCTACATTATTTTAATACTCACAACACCATTATAATTTACTATTCCCTCCACTCATTCTCTCTCCTATTTTATTTCACACTCACAACACTTTCAATATAATACTCTCTCCTTAATTTACATGAAAAGTCAAACTAGGCACCAAGGTCCGGGACGGAGGGAGTACTATTTTAAATTTTTGTTTACTACATACATTTTTTGCAAAAAATTATATAAAAAAAGTTATGAATTTTGAAAGAAATAAAACCTAACTTTTTTTGTTGCATTTTCAAAAAAACTTTTTAATAGTTTTTTGAAAAAACTGTTAACTATTTTTTGACGCCGTACGCCCGTTGAGCGTCCCATGCCCTCCGCCTCTTTTGAATGAGTAAGACGCGGTACAATAGTTGCAAAATGCTCGAAGATTATAATCATCGGCATTAATTTTTCTTTTGGTGAAATGGATGGCGAAGGTATCGGATTGTGGCTCTCTTTCTCTAAGAGGTTGTCGTTGTCCCCGACCCCGACCACCTCCCCTAGTAGCTCGGCTGCCCCTACCACTCTTAGCACTACCACTTTCAATTTCAACTTGTTCTTCTTCCTTATTTTGTTGAATATTTGAATTTTGATGATCAAAACCATTGTTGGGGGAGGAAGAACCAACATGTGACTTGCCTAAATTGCTTCTCCTTTGATTTCCAGCCATTTGTGTACGATAAAATGAAGTTTGGAAACGAAACGGAGCTTAAAAATGGATGAAAATGAAGAAAAATACTAATTTCGTTAGAAAACTAACTGAAAATGGGACAATATTTAACTGGAAATTGGATGAGAGTAAGAGAATATGTGAATATTTGAGAGTAGAAGAAAAAGAGTAGAGAGAAATAATGTGAAAATAAAATAGGAGGGGGGAGGTGATATTTATAGTTAGTTTTAATTAGTCAAAATGTTTTTTTTTGTTAACTAAGTTAGGATCCGTTACTTACTTGGAAACTGGAAAAGGGGGGGACTGACTGGCCGGCCAGGCGCTGGAAACTGGAAGGATCAAGGTAGCCGTTGAGGCCCAACGGTCATATAGTCGTTGAGGCTCAACGGTCAAGAGCCCAAACGCCAAACCGACGTCAGCCACACGCCAGCCAACGGTCATATCCAGTTTAAATATTTCGGTTTAACCGGCGGTTAACCATCGGTTATAACCATCGGTTTTTAACCGGCGGTTGACCGGTTTTTCATAAACTCAAACCTTAACCGAACCGCCTATTTATCGGTTTCGGTTACACTGTCCTGGCCGACCGGTTTTGATCGGCCAAAACCGTCCTGGGTCTGCTTCGATTTATAAAATGGCCACATCTAGCCCTATGTCTGATAAGAGTTTAATATGCGTCGCGGTGAGCCGCATTCGCTATATTTTTGTTATCTTCCCCAATTTGTATTTAATAGATGCGTGGATTTACTAGATGCGTGGGGCGTCGTTAGCGATTTGAAATCGAACCAAATCAAATCACGCGATTTAATTCGGTTTTTAAGTAATATTGGTTTGGTTCAATTTTAAAAATTGTCAAATTGTGTGGTTCGTTTTGATTTGCGGTCTGAACCCCCAAACCACCGAGACCGTGAGATCAAACCGAACCAATAAACCAAACCACTAAATTGTTAAATATTAATAATAGATATACATATCTTTCATTTTCACCTCACATTTAAATTTGAAAACCCCTAATTCTATTAATGAGTTTTAACCCATAACCCTTTTTTTTGTTAATCTTTTTGTAATAATGTCAATTCACTTTTTAGTACATACTATTAAAAGTACTCAAATGACATGTTGTTATTATAAACATTGAATCACAAACATTTAATTTTTGAATCTCTTCGATATGATATGTCTGAAAAATTCAAACAAACAAGACAGTAAATTGTTTAGTCTGAAATCATGTTCTAATTAATTGGTTAAACGGTGTTTTATTTTATGGTTTGAACCGTGGTTTGAACTGTGGTTTAAATCGCGATTCGGACCGTAAAATCAAACTGCGGTTCGAACAAAACTGAAACAAACCATGGTGGTTCGATTTGAATCTTTTCATGATTCGGTTCAATTTGAAATTTTTCAAACCAATAACTAGTGGTTCGGTTCATAAATTGGCATAAAGCGAACCAAACCAAACCATTTACAACCCTAGTCTCTACGGTCACTTTCCTTATCGCCCTTCAATCCAAACATAATGCTATGAAAGGACTGAATATTAATAAGATTTCTATGAATTTTTTTTACATTTCGAAGACATGTCTATCCTTGAAGTTAAATGATGTATTGCGTGCTCTTTTTTTTTTTGTCAAACTATTATTCAATTGTTCTAATAGCGAAGTATAAGACTAGTTCTCATTTTCTTATAGTATCTATTTTTTCACATTTTTTTTAAGTGAATTCAAAAAAATCGATATTTTATTATAATTGGCTCTCAGAGTTTAATTATTATTTTGTCCTTTTTGAAACTTGGAAGAACCCTATACACATTTAGAATGACCTTTTATATAACTTCCCAAAAATTGCAAAAAATAAATAAATATATAATAATATGAAAATGTAATAAAACATTTGCAAAAGAAAAGATCATATTATATACTATAAAAATTTAACAAGAATATGAGGATTTTATTCTCAAATGATTACATTTTTAAAATATAAATCCCAAAATAACTCATATTTGAAACTGTTTTTCAAATAATCAACTTTTTAAAACTCGCTAAATGGTGTAGCGAATTCAACATGTTACCGTTGAAACTTGTTACACCATGTAGTGAGTTTGGTTAAATTAGGGTTAATCTCATTGGCGTTTAATTGGTAATTAGAAGTAACCTAAATTGCTACATCATGTAAAGATTTAACTCGGTCATGAAACTCGCTACATGGTGTAGCGAGTTCTAAAAAACAAGGCATATCAGCAGCAGCGGCTTAAAGACTGTAAAGAAAGAAAAAAAAAACCTAAGTGTTAAGTAAGGGAGAAGGGAGAAGAATAAAAAGGTTGTCACTGCCATCATCAAATCCAAGCTTTTTACCATCTAATTTTGTCATTGTAAATTTACATCAAAGTTTATCCTTCTTAATTGTTGATTATTTTGCTTTAATTTGGATACTTGTTGAAATAGAGTATTTGCTTTGATTTTGGTATATTCTTTGATTTTGGTACTTGTTGAAATGGTATATGCTTTGATGATTTTGCTTTGAATTGGATACTTGTTGAAGTAGTCTCAAAAATAGGGTAGTTGTACATGTTAAAATTTTGGGGTTTGAACTAAATTTCTAAGCTAATTTAAGCACTTTAAAATTAGGTTTTTGCTTTGATTTATGTATATGCTTTGTTTTTCGTTTGTATATATTGAAATTATTAGAATTTTCTTGAATATTAGTGTTGTTATTGAACCCAATTGTTGGTACATGTGAACTCCATTTTTGGTATATTTGAACTCAATATTTGGTATATTTGAACTCCAATGTGGTATATTTGAAATTTTGGGGTTTTTGAACTCAATTTGTGACTCAAATTTGGAGAATTAGAAGTATTTGCTATTGGTGTTTCAAAGTCTCTATGTTTATATATGTATTTATTTAATATTGAAATTGGGTTTCTTTTTTTGAAACAAATGGATAACTTCATTTATATTTGGCCTATCGATAACTCTGTTTTGACTGAATATGAGGGCCACAGAGCTCGTTTTATTTGGGTCGGACAGTAGGTTGCTAGTCCGCTTTCATTTCGTCGTGGCGCCACATTGCCGGATAGACTAGCGCCGAGGATATTATCGAGATTAGCCGAGTTTTACTTTAGTGGGGTTCATTATATAGGGAGAATTCAGTACGATTATGGGTTGCTGGAGGCATTGATTGAGAGATGGCATCCGGAGACCCATTCATTCCACCTCCCGGTTAGTGAGATGACTATTACCTTAGAGGATATCGGCATAATTTTCGGGTTGCCGATCGATGGGGATGCTGTGACTGATGCTGACATCCCACCACTTCTAGACTGGCGGGTGGTATGTCATGATCTATTAGGGGCTGTCCCATCTCCCGGAGATATTGATGGGAGTAGTATAAAGCTAAGGTGGATTACGAGCCAGTTCCACATTTCCATCACCTCGCTTATGATACTCCTCCATACATTTTTGATATGTACGCACGGGCATATATCATGCTAGCCTTGGGTTCTACGGTGATGCCTGATCGTACGAACAAAAAGGTTAAGATGTGTTATCTCCCACTGCTTTGAGAGGTTTCGAGGGTCTGGATGTACAGTTGGGGTAGTGATTCACTGGATTTTCTATAACGAGAGTTGTGTAGTGCGACTAACCCTCTGACGAGCCAATGCGGAGGATTTCTCAACATTTTACAGGTATCACTACTAGAAACAGCTCCATTACCAGCGAAAATATACCGACGGACCGCGTCCGTCGGTATTATCGACGGACAAACGTTAATTACCTACGAAATATTAATTTCATTTGCCGGGATTTTTTTAAAAAAAATCGTTTGAGTCCGTCTGTAATGCTTAAAATGTCGTCGGTAATACCGACGGTCGCGGTCCGTCGGTATTACCGACGGAGTGATCCGTCGGTTGGAAGACCTATAAATTAAACCCTACCCCCTTTCCAGCCAGTTACGCTTAAAAATCAAAATCGCCCATATCTCTCTCCACGCCGTTCCGCCGTGACACTCAGACACCGTCGCCATTTTCAACCAGTTTCGCTCTCTCGTCGTCGTCGTTCCGCCGTCGCCGTCACCTTTCCGCCGTCGCCGTCACCTGGGTTAGTAATCTCTCTCTCTCTCTCTCTCTCTCTCTCTCACGACAACCAATATTGAGGCGAGCAGCAAGAACTGCCTCTGGGATATTCCTTTTCTTTCTCTTTTAGGCTTTAATTTTATAGTTGTTATTGTGTAAGATATTCTCTGTGGGAAGGTTGATGGGTTTGTTGAGTTTTGATGTGTGTCAATGTTTATATGTGCTCTTTTGTAGGGGTGGTTAATTGTTTTATTGGAGTGGTTAATTATTCAAATTAGAAAGCTACATGTGAATATTTAGTTGAATTTGTTTGGTTTCTGGTATCATACAGTGACTGGACTGGAGCTTTGAGTTTATTGGCAAATTAGATTGATGATTGTTTATATTTGCTAGTGATTATTTAGTCTTAGTGGTGCTTGGGGTTTAGGTTTGGTTCGATGTGATTAGATTGATTAATTCTTTAAGTGAGAAAGGATGTCTCTTATTTTGTTTTGAAGATGTTATGTCTTAAAAATGTTGTTTAGGAAACTGGTTTAGCTATGGATCCATTGGCAATTTCTGTTGCGGAAGAAACCATGATTTAAGCGGTCATTAAAACAAGAATAATAATCACAAATTACAATGAGTAAGGTAAGACTAATGCTATCAAGTTGCTGCATTGTATGAGTAAGTTAAGAAACATTTGTTGTCAATTTCTGTTCACCACGACCAATATTGAGTAAACCTTTATTCCAGCCACTTTAGGATTTATGGTTGTTGATGAAAACTGTTGCTTGAGTTCATCATTTTGAGAATTAGGGTTTTTGAAGAGCTGAAGATTTAGGAGGTTGAGGGTATGATTGTCTTTAATCACTGGATTAGTTTGATTGTGTTTAAAAATTTCAGGCACTACTGCTTTTTATTTATGATTTTAGAAACATATAGATTGATTTTTTTTCCATGCTTCATGAATTCAGCAATAAAAATTAAATTTTCCCAAGTTGAATTACTGAAGTCAGTTTTATATATATGTGGATATGTATGTGTTCATTTTAAAGGACGTCGAATTAATAATTGTTTTATGGGGATCCAATTGTTTGTTCTGTGAATCTACTATAAAAATCATAATGTTGCACTGTCATTTTAGTATTTGGAAGACTTCATCATTGTTTAATGTATATTCAATTTCTTTATTTCTGTCAAGCAGGAGTGAATACAATTCTTTTTGGGTCATCTGCCGCTTCTTTGTCGAGATTTGATACATATATTTCCTACTTATTGTTGATACATGTTCACGTATCTTCACATTTTTTTCTCCTACTTATTTGTACATATCTTTCCTTAGTTGATATATGTAAATTAGGTAGCTAGAAAAGATTTGGTAGGAGACTTATTGTAATCCCATAGATTTAGGGCTTGAATTGATCTACTAGGCCACATTCTCAACCTCAGGTTTACAATATCAACAAGAATGATTTCCGTAATATTGTTGTAAAACACGGATCAATCAAAAAAGTTAAAGATCTCAATAAATAAAAACTAAAATAAATTTATTATTTAAATGTTAACTATTTAAAAAAGCAAATGTGTATAAACTAAAATGAATCAGTTTAGTCTTAATTCAGATAATGTTTTGTATATAATGTTTACATTTTATTATTTTAGTCTAAATGAATGCTTGCTACTATTTAAATTTTGTTCTACTTGATTCATTTTTGTCTACATATTTTATATTCTAGTTTAGATATGTCTGATCGAGGTAGCAATCGTTCAAAGAGAGGGAAAATTGCGACTTTTGTGCATGGTATTATTTCATCAGGGAGGAGCACTAGTTCTAGACGTAGTGCAGAGCATCCAGGCTTTATGGATGAGGATGTGACCAGTCCAGGTAATGTGAGCTCTAGTGTTCCCGTTAGGAAGACTAATGAACCATCCGGGACGGTTTTCTTGGACGTAAATATTGATGCGGAAGGAAAATCGGAAATTTTTATCTCTCCTAGTGGCCAGTAAGTATTATTTCATTGTAAATGTCATATATTTAAATGTCAACTTATTATTTATATCATTTCTATGTTACATTTAAAAGTTATACATTGATTCTATTATCTTTTTATTTGTATATATATTGATATATTATTTTTTAATTAATATCTTAATAGGTTTGTACATGGTGCTTGTCGAGACCCTACTCGATGGTTTGGGGATATTTTCAATGGTTATACTTTTGAGGAATTTTATTCCACACCAAAAATCAATATCAAAAGATGTGTACGGTATCTGGCATAGCCAGTTTCGGGTAAAAATTACTCAATTCTCTTTCCTTTTCTATTGATTTATCACTCTAAAGAATAGTCTATCCGGTCTGAACACTTAAAGAACAAAGTCAACTACTGCTCTCTTTTTATATATATGATAGATGATTGTTAAAATAGTCTAAATAACCAATGCTAGTGATTAGTGGATATGGGACTTGGCTAGTCACCTCCATTTGGAGTTTTGTAAAGGCTTTTACTGCCCAAATAATCAATGCTTTTGCCACTTAGATTTGGTCTTTAATGTGTTGTATATTTATCTCCCTAAATCATGTCCATTTTTTGTAAAGTTTGTAGACCAGTCCATTGTTCATCTTTATGTTCTAATTTACGCTTAATAATTAATTAGCAATAATTATTTTAGTTCCTGTTTATTTAACTAATTTTACTACTTTTGTAGCACACATATTCATGCCCCGGGTTCTCAGAGATTCAAATAGAGAAGGCTTTGAAGAAATTAGTTGCTAAGCGATATGCTGGTAAAGTCTGGGACATGAAAAAAAGTGGCAAAAGGATGGTTTGCCTGCAGCTAATTTCACGGCAAGTGTATGGGAGCAGTGGGAAGCATATTGGACAAGTGAGAAATTTCAAAGAAATTCAGAAATAGCAAAGAATAACAGGAACTCAAAAGAGGGGCAGGGGAGTGTGCACACGGGAGGATCTATTAACTTCAGCGAGACTTGGCAATGAATAGTAAATTTAGTTAATTTACTATCCGTTTGTAAATTAAGCAATACTCTATTTGATTCATATATTGTTATTATTTGATAAAATTTTGAATTTATAATTTTTTTATATGTTAAGAAAAAGAAACATGGAAATGAGGCTGATGCAGCTGCTGTGTTTATTGCTACGCATACTGCGGAGGCTCCTGATGGCTCAGGGCCAAAATGGGTTAACCCTTATTACCAGGGGCTTTATGTAAGTGTTAATAGTATTTTCTATTAGTAAATTATAAATTATTTAGTTAAAGAAATATTGTTTTCTATCATAGTGAATAATGTTTTTTTTTTGTTTGTCAGGAAGAGTATGAAAGGCGTGCTCGTGATAAGGCTATTGAAGAAGGAAGTATGGATCCTGAGAGCACCGAGCGGCCCGCCATTCATGAAAAACTTTGGACGGCCATTGTCCTCCAAGACAAGCAACCAAAGGGAGATCGCTTGCCTGGATTCGGACCACATGGTGCTAGGTATTTTGACATGCCATACCGCAGCCATACTACGCAATACTTTTCTTCTTCTTCTTCCTCTGGCAGTCAGAATGTGAATCAAGAGACGTTCGATGCTCGGGTTCAGAGAGAGGTACAAAGGCAGGTGGAGCTAGCGCGTCAAGAGCGACAAAGGCAAGTGAAGCTAGAGCGTCAAGAACGAGAAGATTCATATTGCCAATTGCAGAGCCAGATGGAGAGCAAGTTGGAGGAACGTCTTCGGGAAGAGCGAGAAATTGTCCAAAGACTAATTTGGGAAGAGCGAGAAGGCGCGCAAAGACAGTTTGAGGAGCGCATGCAGCAAGTATTGGCTACCATGAATTTTCAACAACCGCAACCTACTAGCGGTAATGCCTTTGCCTCATTAGTCAGTCAATACCTTGATTGGATGATGGTCGTGGCACTAGTAGCCGAAGTGGCGGTAGCGGTAGCGGTCGTGGTCGTTAAACTTGAATTTTAACTTGTATTTTATTTGACATGTAATCAAACTTGAGTAGTTTTAAAACCCTTCCCCTTTCCCTTTCCCCTTTCCCCTTTCCCCTTTCCCCTTTCCCAACCAGTTTTGCTTGATTTGGATGGTGGTTGTGGCACTTGTATTTTATTTGATGTTCAAGTGAAACAGGTTGTTGGTGTTTGTTTGAAAATTTTGGTATTTGCTTAAACAGGTTGGTAATTGTTTTGAACAGGTTACAGGTGGTTTAAAAATAAAAACAACATTTTTTTTAATTCTGGACAGATTACTGATGGACTATTCCGTCGGTAATTTTGTTGTTCCTCCTTCCTTACCGACAGACAATTTCGCTGGTAAATTAAGACTTAGCGACAAATATTTCTGTCGGAATTGCTGTTGTGATTACCGACGGATCAATCCGCCGGTATTCTCTCCGGCAATAACGCCGTTCATCGGCCGGCGAGATTCCTTACCGACGGACATTTTCCGACGGATGTATATGCGTTACCGACGAACAGTCCGCCGGAAATACCGATGGAAAAGTCCGCCGATATTACCAACCAGAATATACTGACGGACTCCGACGGAACGCGTCCGTCGGTAAAGCCACATTACCGAAAATTGGGATTTGCCGACGGAATTTTCCATCGGTAACGGGCCAGTTTCTAGTAGTGTATGTTTATTTCATTTTAATGTATATTATGTTATTGGTTTTAAGTTTGATTTCAAATTATTTGCATTATTTATAGTATTTGATATAGATTTTATTGATATATATTTGGGTTTGGGAGCGGTTGCTATGTGTGCAACCTGGAATTCGAAGGCGAAACACTGATCCGGCACAAGAGCACATGTCACGGGATGCAGGTATACATATATCATACGTTATTTTCTCGTCGTTATAGTTTTTTTTAACTGTTTCTTATATTCTTTTTATGAAATTTCAGGTGGACCATATCATCATTGTATCTCAAGGAGGTTACTGTCCATAACTTGCGAGGCTATCGTGATCAGTTGGCTAAGCTAACAGAAGATCAGGTTGTGTGGCAGCCTTATAGAGATAGATATTTTCCGGCCTACTGCACTCAGGGATGGGCCGTATGGATGGCGCGGGTCCCTATTATATGCTTTGAGAGGATAGAGTGACATTTGCCATATCGTGTTCTGAGGCAGTTTGGCATGCTGCAGGGGGTCCCAGAACCGCGCGACACTCGGAGGGACTTGCATAGAGTTGATATGCGTGGAAATAATCTTGTGATTTGGAGAGATCGCCATCAACAATACATTGCACTTTGGGGACAGCGACGGAACTTACTACCTGGGGGGATACCAGGCTTTCACGTTATTCATTACACTGATCCATATATGATATGGTTTCGAAGCATAACGTGCATGGTTGTGCAGAACCCCATTCATATAGAGCATGTTGGATATCGGTCGGTTGCCCCTTTCCTAGAGGGCATGGTAAGTATTTACATTTTTCAAGTTATTATTTCTAATTTTTTTTAAAAAAAAAAACGTCAATTTATTAACTTATGTCTCATACTTATATTTTTTGCTATAAAAACAGGTGCAGAACCTTCAACGTATGCATATCACCAATGAGGAGTAGGAGCATATGTCGTGGCCGTAACAAGCTGAGCTGCGGAGGTTGATTAGACACATGCTAACTAACGTTAGGGAGCAGTAATGACTTGAGGCTGCAGCACCTCCAGCACCGGTAGATCGTGTACAGGGGGTAGAACCTCGACATCGTCGTGTTAGACGTCGTGTACAGCCACAACCACAACCACAAATGGACTTGTACGATGAGCCAGATGAGCTAGAGCCCGAGGTCTAACCAGAGCTTAAGGTCCAGCCAGATTCCGAGACTCAGTATGATGGACTCTTTGATTTTTATTCACAGTGGGGAGCTACTCAGGTGGAGGAGCACGAGGAGAGGATTAGATTCGAGGTTGAAGAGGGTATTTATTCAGGTACTTACCCTTGTCACGACCCGAGTCAGGTGAGTGGGATTATTAATGATGATGATGATTTCATTGACCCTCCACCTAGGACTTTTCACACGCCCGTATATTCGGGAAGTGGCTTTAGTGGTTTCTTAATCATCCTCACGAGCGGATATTCCACCCTTCTCCGATCCACGCGACTTCATCTAGTGGGGTACGTCTTATCTCTGCTCAACAGGAGAAGTTGATTAGAAGAGGGTCTCGGGAGCGGCATCCGACGAATAAGTTTCCCCCGGCTGCGTATGACAGAAAGTATGATAGGAGAAATAAGTGAAACTATTTTTTATTTAAATGTAATAAAACTTTGTGGTATTAGTTGTTTTATTATGATTGTAAGAAAATATTTATGGATTTTTTTTAAAGTTTTTATTTGGATGTTTGTTGTATGGTTTTTTAAGTGTTTGTACAGTTTAGTATATTTGTATATTATTTTGAGACTTTAGTACATGTGTGCAGGTGTGATTTATGGTATATTGTACAGGTTTTACAATTTGATATATTGGGTATTGGATTTTCTGTGTGCAGGTGGGATTACAGCAGTTTGTTGCAGTTGTGGGAGTCACTGCAAGTGAACTCGCTACACGGTGTAACGAGTTCATTGAAATCGCTACACCGTATAGCGATTTCACTTGCAGTGACTCCTACAGCAGCAGCAAACTGCTGTAATCCCACCTGCACCCCGAAACTGAAACTGCATCTGAAACTGAATCCAAGTCAAACCAAATCCAAATGAAAAACAAAGTTATATTCAAACAAAAAACAACACAAACTGTATAACCAATCAAAATTACATCCAAGTAATAATCAAATGAAATCCAAATGAAATACAAAGTAAATCCAACAACTCAAACATAAATTACATGGAAAATATTCTTCTACTCCCTATTGTTTGGGCATCTACGACGATTGTAACCTTCTTGTTTGCATGATGAGCACATAGTCTTCCGTTTATCTGCTTGAAAGTCCATACAATTTTGGAAGCGTCTTGATTTATGCCGTTCGGACGCCGCAACGTCGAAGGTGGGGATTAGGGAAAAACGTGGCACCAAACCATCCACATCCTAATAGTCCTCACAGTGGATTGGTTCAAATATTCCCTTTCATGTCTTGTAGTATTCCCTAATGGTGTAAAATGGAGAAACAAAATAACACCATCAAGATGTTGTGCATGGCAACATGCAAGAAGATGGGAATACAGCATGTGATAGGCAACCCATTTACCAAATGTACAATACGCTTATTAAATCGGACAATTTGGATATTTCCACCTTTATCACCCTGGCGTGCGGTTGTCACTCGATACGCTCCCATCTCATGATTGTTGAACCTCCTTACCTGATGTGTCATAACTTTCTCGCTATTCTTCAAGTATCGATAATGAACTTTCTGGCTGAATTGGTGTAGGGGATTGATGTTAGGGTTATCAAGATTACCTTCTAAGGTATTAAGTGAAAATCCATGCCTTACTTGAAAATAATCCACACAACGGTAGAAGGCAGTTTCAACAATTATTGTGATTGGCATCCCACGGGCTCCCTTTATGACACTATTGAAAACCTCAGACATGTTAGTAGTTATAATGCCATATCTATAACCACCATCCTGTGCCAATATCCATTTTATGGCATCTAAATTCATAAACCATGCAATTGCCTCGGGGTTAATTGAAAGGATACTCTATAAGGTAGATTTCAATTTTCTATCTTGACTTGCTCTACCCGCTCGACAAAACAGATACTTCAAACCTTCCCCTCTATGCTTATCCAAGAAATTTGCTCGCATATGTGTCAAGCAATATCGATGATGTACATTTGGCCACCACTTATCTTCCACTATAGTGTTAAGAATGTCGTGATGAAGGTCAGATATCAAGCATACTTCACGACTCTTTATAATATGTCTGCAAAGAAGATATAAGAATCAACGCCAGTTCGTCCGGGCCTCTTTTTCAACAACAAAGAAATGCAAGAGGGAGTATACTGTCTTAGGCGTCAACACCCATGA
Organism: Adenophora triphylla var. japonica; assembly: GCA_022495995.1. Lineage (NCBI taxonomy): Eukaryota > Viridiplantae > Streptophyta > Magnoliopsida > Asterales > Campanulaceae > Adenophora > Adenophora triphylla. Next base: position 217,821 of record JAFEMH010002983.1, on the reverse strand, counting down.
CAATCAAGATACCCCTTTATATTTGTCATGAAGGAATGTTCCATCAACAGAAATGACAAGCAGACAATGAGAGAAAGCTTCAATGCAATGCCTAAATGCCCAGAACACCCGTTGAAACATGTGTAATTCACCGACAGGAGGAGGAGGATGAGTATACTCAAAATTTGTTCTGGGGTTGTATTTTTGGATGGCTACTAAGACGCGGGGTAATCTTATATAATATTCCTCCCAATCTACAAAAACCTCTTCAATGCCCTTTTATTTTCCACACCATGCCTTCTTATACGTAATTTCCTTTCCAAAAATATACCACCGATGTGTGAAATAATAACTCCAACCTTTACATTTGAATCGGTCTTAATAAGACTAACTACTTGCCGACCAATAAATTTTGCATATAGGTTGGGGTGAACTCGACTTTCTCCAAAATATAAGCAGCAATGAGGAGCCTTATAATTGGTCACTTTCCAATGGACAAACTTCCTCCTACTCACACGAACATAAAAATTGCATGGAAAAGTTTTCAATAGACATTCAATTACCCATATGTGAGTTGTGCTCTTTTTACCCTGAACCGGCGATTGGTGCGAATATGGTACCTTTTTATATCAAATTGCGCCTCGTTCTTGATAGAAAAGCGTATTCCTTTAGCAATTTCATGTTTCTCCGAATCCCAAACTGGAAAACTAGGTGTATTATGGTAATCAATGAAGCCTTCTTCTTATCGACCAAAATAACTAATATCACTGTAAAAAGGATAATCTGCTCTCTCATACCTTTGATTTTCTGGCGCTTCATAATGAACCAAATGTGTTTCCACGTTATCATCAATCGGCCCATTATCACCATCTCCCAAATCGACATCAGAATCACTACTACCCTCCTGATATTCATCATCGTCATCGTCTAGCATTGCATCTACATCAGTTTCTTCTTCTTCTTCTTCATAATCTACATCATTTTCAGAATTATCGTCATTAACAGGATCATTTTGGCATGCCCCATCATCACAATTTGGTGTTTGAGTTGATACAAGTGTTTGTGTACTTGGATCAACCCCTTCATCAAGGTTACAACTTGGTGAATACCCATAAATGGTCTCTGTGTGCAGTGTTTCAAACTCTGGATAACGTCGATTTTCAATCAATTTTACAACCACATACAGCTGCAAATTATCCATCCCCCCAAATTTCGCTAAAATATCAAACATTATATCTATACACACGCATCATCTTCAATACAGAAAGTAAAGTACTTACCAATTCCGCTATCAAAAGTATGAGGACATCTATAAATGACTTGCAAATCATATTGTAACCGATCTAAGCCCATATTTTTATATAATTCATCAATCAACTCATTGTATCTGCATCGACAATTATCCCTAATTGCATATTTTAGCCCTTTTTGAAAATAAGGACCATCAAATGGTTGTTTATCATCACCTCCCCAATAGCATATAAAAATGATTGAACCCCCGTTTATCTTTAACCCTACATTACAAAATCATAGTGTTAAAACCTACATAACAAAACCCTAACATTTATATCTATAATATACTAAAACACAGTTAAAAACTGAAATTTTATATCTAAACACAAGTGAAAATAATGATTAAGATGATGTTAATTTATCTTAATTCTTGATATTCAACGATTCTGACAAAATTAAATGATGTGAAGATTTGAGTTTTTTTTGAGTAAGTATGTGAGGATATGAGAATGAGAATGAATCTGGATGTGAAAACCTTATATACCGAAAATGCCTTTATAAACTCGCTACACCAAGTAGCGAGTTCGGTACGCCTAAACTCGCTACATGGTGTAGCGAGTTATTCTTTGTTAATTACAACCGATTAATTCAAACGTCTAAACCATAATTTAACTAAAATTGCTACATGGTTTAGCGAGTTTCAATCGGTAACATGTTGAACTCGATATAACATGTAGCGAGTTCTAAAAAGTTGATTATTTTGAAAAATAGTTTCAAATGTGAATTATTTTGGGATTTATATTTTTTAAATAAAATTATTTGAGAAAAAAATCGAATATGAGAGGCCCAAAAAATTATTTCGAAAAAGATTCTATCTCTTTTTGTCCTATAAATATGTTTTCATTTTTTACTTTTGTTTGTCAATGAAAATCTCATTTCTAAATTTGAGTGGTTAAAATAATTGAACTTTCTAAACTACACCACTAAAATGCTTAAATAGTCATTTGCTATAAGCATAATTCTTTCTTTCATTAAATATAATGATGGAAAAGAAATATATCACTATATATTTTTAATAATCAAATAACAACATCTTTATTTATGAGATCATGGGAGAGTTAGTGAAGTATACGAAGGCTCAAATCTATAGTATAAATGGTAGTTGTTCATCTCACCATTGTGAACAGTACCATGAATAGTTTCAATGGCCGAATTTTCCATTTTACCCTCACTATTTTGTCTCTTTCCCATTTTGCCCTTAAAATTTTTTTTTTAAATTAAAAAAAAAACAAAAAACGTGTCCTTGGACACGGGCTTAATTAAAAAAAAAACGTGTCCTCGAACACGGGCTTATTCTAGTATAATATAAATGAGGTAATATAAAGGCCTTACAAAAATACAAAAGAAAAGTTATACTTGGGCTCCGGGCGGGTGTCCTTCCTGACCCGACACTTGGGTCGACCATACATCTTCATCTTCAACGGCCCACCATTTTTGTTCATCAAAGTTTTAAAACTTCGTATTGATGGTTGGGGTTTGAAATTGACGGTGACAGTCGGAGCAGGGAGGAAAACGAAAGTGTGGGTGGCAAGGGAGAAAGGAATTGGGGCAGTAGTTGGAGTAGCTGGTGATGTGGCCGGAGGGAGGAGCATGAATTTGGGTTTAAGGGTTTGTGGAAGAAGACGAGTCTGGTTGTAATATTTGGGATTTTTTTTTAATTTTGTTTCTTATTTTCACAATTATTCAATAAACTCTTAATAGTTAAATCAACTTCAAACTAACCAACGTGTTGATCGTATGCATGACACATAGTAGTTTAACAAGATTTTTACTATTTTCGTAAAAAAAAAAAAATCCTAAACTGACTGAAATTAGAAATTTGTTTTGAAAAAAAAAAAAAGGATCCATTAATTATATCGATGATATTGGACCCGATAAATTTTAAAATCATCAATTAAATTATAACACTTTAGATTTTGTGACTATTTTATACCCTTATTATTACTACATAATTATTAGAATTATCAGAGAGAATACACTTGGGTTTGAAATACGGCGGTGTCGTCGGAGGATATAGCGCGATAGATGGATCTAACAAATCAAGAAGCTATTGTCATCCGTTGATTTGATTCTAAATACCGTAAGCAGCGATTAAGAAGAGCGGATCTGGGTTTGAATTCTCAGTGCTGTATGTTGCGAGTTCCCTACTTTATTTGGTCTATAGTTCGATCCTTCCACCGGTAAATCCTCTATTGAACCTGAAATTTCGAAGCTAAATGCTAATTTGTTAAACAATTTGGAATGAGTGCTTTCTTTGATACTCCCTATCTCATTCGAAAAGACACAAAAATTGACGGGAATTAAAAAAAAATATTAGTGGAGCATGTGTTAGTAAGTTAGTATAAAAAGTGAGATAAAATAGTGGTATAGAGAATAAAAAGTTGATAGTTATTGTGATAAGTGAGTCCAATGAAAATGAAAAGTGTTAAAAAGTTTTCATTTTAAAAGTTTGCCTTTTAATATTAACTCTAACGTGCCAGCCACTTGTGAGTTGTGTCATCTTGGTTCATTTAAAATTGCTGGCAAAGCAATGAAAAGATCTCAACCTCACCTTGGGCTCGAAAAATAAAAGAGAAATCGAATGCGTGTTACCTTCTTGATCTATGACTATGATTATTGATTAAATGTAAAAATAATAATCCTTCTCTTATCCCTTTTTTATGCTTAATTTATTATGTCAATTACAGTATTATTTTGCCCAAACATTCAATCTTTTCTTCTTAGAATTAATTTCTAATTAGAGTGTACTGTATTCAAGTATTTACTCTCTCAAACAATTGGTATAAGTTGAACTTTTTAACATTATAATTTTGTCTCTGGAGCACAAACATGTCGACATATAGAATTGGAGATTCTGCATTGTAGCCAACTTTGCATAGGGAAACTAGAGATGATGGAACAATCTACACTTCATTGGGAAGGAAACCTGATTTTCTGTATTTGGGCACACATTCCTTTCCTTTCGTTCTATTAAAAATATACTCCCTCCGTCCCGGTAGAAGCGCCATTTTAGGGGTGGCACGCAAATTAAGGAAAAGTGTGAGAAGAAAAAATGTTGTGAGTGTAATTTGAAAATAGGAGAGAGAATTAGTGGAGGAAATAGTGAATTTAAAAAGTATTGTGAGTGTAGAGGAGAGAGAATTAGTGGAGAGAATAGTGGATGGGTAATAGAATATTAATAAAATATTTCCTTTTTAGGAAAGGGTGACGCTTTAAACGGGACATCCTTTTGGGTAAAAAGTGACGCTTCGGATGAGACGGAGGGAGTATATTTGAGAGGTGTAAATTTGATGCGATAATGAAAAATGGAATTGGGCTTAAACAGGAAAGCAAGCCCAACATGTCTTAATGGGCCAAGTGTGTTTAAAAGTGGGCCATGTGGTGGGCTCAGAAGCGGGAAGTGGCATGCGGGATAAGACGACCTCTAAGAGGCGACATGTGAGAGTAAGCAGGTCGAGATGTGTACCTTGGAGAAATGATTGTGCAAAGATAGTAGGGCTGAAGGCGAGAATCATGTGGCCGACCCGGTTGGAGTTAGCGACAATTTGGGGTATTGTCGCTAACTCTAGTGATTGTCGCCCGGCGACTTATGGGATAGGTGATCTCGCACCCTGGTGGGACTGTCCATTGTAGGCTGATTTGACAAGGTGAACATTATAATCTCACTAACTTGGAGTTGGTTGGGGACCCTAAGTGGATGATTGACAAGTGTCATCGACCATGTGCAAGGTACATGGGGGCTTGGGAGTATAAATAAGGAAATAGTGCCATTTACATGGTATGTTCTCTCTCTCTACTCTCTAAGTTTTTTCTCTCTAGCTCCTCCATTGTTATTATCAGCCTTGTGAACTAGTAACCTTACTCTCACGCCGGAGGGGCTTCGCCGGAGCCACCCCCGGCCTAGTTTACGTGCTTGAGTGTGTGTAGGTGACCTAGCAAGGAAGGAATCAGCCGAGATGTCCTAATTCAGTTCCTGTGCAACCATTATTTTTAGATGGCAGCATCAGTTGGTTCCGTTGCCGGGACCTGAATCTCTTTCTTTGCTTCGTTGACGAGAATTTGTTGTTGTTTTGGGGTCCGTTTCAGTGGCTGTAGGCGGAAGTTTGTGTTCTTGAGGTTCGTGTTCTTGATAAGTTGCCCAGAAACTTGTGTTCAGGCTTGTTGTTAGTGTTCATTTGGTGTTAGTTCAGTCATCTCTTTGTTGTAAGCCCAGAAAGTGGCCAGAATGGTTCAAGATAAGAATGCTCAGGCGAAGGTAACCCAGAATCCGGCGTTGGAGACCCCCAACCCGAAGGAGACCCGCAAGAACAAGTCAGGTTCTGTGCGAGATGGCGAAGCATAAACTACTAATACTGATTCGACAGTCAGGAGTGCCAGGAGGCGGGAAGAAGCGGAGCGGGTCGAGAAAGGAAAGACGAGAGCTGACGAGCCACGTTCTGCTCCTTCGAAGACAGATGATGCGAGAGCTAAAGCCGACCAGTTGAGGGCTGATAATGATTTGATGTTGAAGGTTCTCGCAAATAATATGAAATTGAGAGAAATGGGCCAGGCGCCTTCTGTAATCCCGCTTGATGTCTCAGTGGGAATTGCGGGGAAGGCTGATGGATGTGGTTTTACCCATCCAAAAGATATGCTCCTAAGCTTATTTTCTGTTCGAATCCTTGAGAATTTAATGTATATTTGAGTGTTTTGTTAGTTCAGGGAGTTAGTAAAATTGGTGAAGCAAAATGGTCAAGAAAGCTGGAAAAGCCACTGTTGTGATGGGCGACCGCCCAGGATCTTATGGGCGACCGCCCAAGCTAGAGATGATCAAGCCCTGAAACCGCTGTTGTCGTAGGCGACCGCCCGAGGAATGATGGGCGACCGCCCATGCTGAAATCCCACAAGATGAGAAGTTGCTGTACACATGGGCGACCGCCCAAGGCAAGGTGGGCGACCGCCCACGTATGATTAACACTGAAGGCCAAAACCGCTGTACACATGGGCGACCGCCCATAGCCAGGTGGGCGACCGCCCACGCCCCCGATTTCAGAAGATCAGTTTCCTTTTTCAAGGAGGATTTTATGCCCTTTCCAAAACTTATTCCCTTTCTCCCCCAGAATAAATAGGAAACTTCAGCAACAGTTTTTTTTATGCTTTATTTTCTTTTGGGGTAATTGGGAAGGCTCAAGGATTGAAGGGTGGTTCATCTTCACCAATCAGGTTTTATGTATTTTTTCTTTTTACTCATTTCTTTTGTCTTTTGAGATGAACATGAGTAGCTAAGTCTTTTATTTCGTGGATTGGATGTAAGCAATATTAGGGTTTTATGCTATAACATTATTTGGTCAATTTAATTTCTCCTTGTTTATCAAAGTGGTTTTCTTTCAATTCCTGAGTTGTCAATCTAATCAATTGTCACTTGTGAATTGTGTGCGTGTTGATTTACGTGATAACTTGGTTGATTAACACCGACTAAATTTTGATAATTAAATCTAATTGGCATCGTAGAATCGAGTCAAGAAGGTTTAGGTTCTTGTTATCTTTTGTTCTTATTGAATTCTTTGTTTATTAATTCGACGTAATTGAAAGATTAATAAACAGGAATAGAAGGGTTGCAAATCGCACACCAAACCGTCCCAACCCTTATTATTGTGATTGAACCCTAGGAAATAATTGACCATTTTATTCTTAAAAATAGCATAAATCCTTGGTACTGTGAAACTCCAATCCATGAATTCCTTTTAATCTGATTTTAATCCTTGTCTCTTGTTGCTTGATTGCTTGATTGCTTTTCTTTTTAGTATTTTATTTAATTAAGTTTTTAATTTAAATCAAACAAACAACCCCCCCCCCTTTTTGGTTACTTTTCACTAATTAAATTAACTTGTTAAAACCAACGAGTCTCTGTGGTTCGACCCCTGCTCGTGCATATTGCTACACCGGTAGCGAGTACACTTGCTCGGTAATTTATTACACAGTGGATTTTTGTCCATCAAGTTTTTGGCGCCGTTGCCGGGGACTTGTTGTGATTTTTAACAAGTTTGTTTAATCGGTGTATGCTTGGTCGGCGTTCTTTGAATCCTAATCTGGAACCATTGAACGACGACATTAATAGGTTGGGTCAGTATTTACGAGATTTATACTTGACAGAGGGCAATCCCCTCGAAAGTGACCTAGAGATTTCTTCCACCGAGGGAGAAGAAAATTTTAATTTTGAAATGGCGGACCAAGTCATGAATGCGTTTGCTAGGCCAAGAGTCGACACATCGGTGTCGTGCATAGTGTTGCCTGATGCTGCACTAGCCTATGAAATCAAAGGCCAATATTTTAACATGATTCCTAATTTTTATGGCCTTGCTGGTGAGGATGCATTAGCATTTTTGAGAGAATTTATGTCTACCTTGAGTGGGTTCCCTACAAAAGAGGGTGTTACCTCGGAGCACTTGAGACTGAAGTGCTTCCCATATGCATTGAAAGACAAAGCCAAAACGTGGCTGTTGTTACTCCCTCCCCGTAGCATCACTACTTGGGATGCTTTACATAATGCTTTTCTTACTAAGTTTTACCCTTATGATGCATTAACAAATTTTAGGGTGAAAATTATGGGATTTGCACAGGAACCGGGGGAAGCCTTCCACGAGGCATGGGATAGATTTAGGATGTTACAAATTCAATGCCCGCACCATAATTTTCCTGCTTCCATGTTGCATCAAACATTTTATGGGGCTTTATCCCCTGAATACCAATCAATGGTTGATAATGCAGCAGGAGGTAGTTTGGGGAGTAAGACTGTCCAACAATGCCAAGAACTGTTTGAGATGTTGAGTGCTAACTCTCAACAAAAGGGATCTAGGGGGACAACTAGGGGAGTGCATGAGGTAGGGTTGAACAACGAGTTGGCTAAGCAGTTTGCATTACTAAACCAAAGATTTGATAATTTAGCTTTGCAAAATGCTTCTTCTTCTTCTGTGCCTTCTACTGCTAATGTTGTAAATGATTTTTGTGCTAGTTGTGGTCCTAACACTCATGCTACTAACGTGTGTCAAAGTGGTTTGCTGTTTAACCCTGAACAGGCACATGCAATGCAAGGATTTGGCCAGCGGTTCCCTCAAAACAATAATCCTTTTTCGAACACATACAACCCGGGGTGGAGGCAACACCCAAATTTTTCATGGGGGGGCAATCAAGAACAAAATAAGCCTCTCCATCCTCAACCTCCACCGGGACAGTATGAGCAGAAAAGGGAACCGTGGGAAGTGGCCATGGAGAAACTGCAAGCCGAAAATAGTCAATTAAGGGCGGAAAGCCAACAAGCTTCCAAAAACCATGAAGCTGCCCTTCAAAAGTTGGAGACTCAAATTGGGCAATTAGCAACCGCCCTACAAGGTCATAAGTATGGGACCTTTCCGAGCCAACCACATCAAACAAATGCCATTATCACTCTCCGAAATGGCAAACAGGTAGGTAGTGAGGTACTTTCTCCTTCATCTTCTTCCTCCCCTCCTATTGTAAATAAGAATGCTAATGTGGATAATGATGATGTTGATTGTGATAAGAGTACAAGTGACATGGGGGAAAATTCTAAAGTTGATTCTCCACCCCCATGCCATATGTACCTCCTGTACCGTTTCCCGGAAGGTTTTTAAAACATAAATTGGATAAGCAAATGTCGGAGTTGATGAACATGTTTTCTAAGGTGAACATCAATATCCCCTTACTCAATGTGATCAAAAACATTCCTGCTTATTCCAAATTTTTCAAAGAATTAAATTCCAAGAAACATAGGTATGGGACAGATGATAGAGTAGTGATGAGTGAAAATGCTAGCGCAGTGGTACAACATAGTCTTCCACCCAAATTGAAAGACCCCGGAAGTTTTCTGATTTCTATTACTATGGGGGGATCAAAGAGGGTAAAAGCTATGTTGGATCTTGGAGCCAGCATTAATTTGTTGCCATATTATTTGTACGAGGAGTTGGGTTTACCCGAATTAAAACCCACCACAATGGCCCTACAACTGGCGGATCGGTCCATTAAAAGACCTGTGGGCATTGTGGAGGATGTTTTAGTTCATGTAAATTCAATCATTGTGCCTGTTGATTTTGTGGTGCTTGAAATGCCAAAAGGTGAAGGAAGTTGCCGCGATTCACCCATATTACTTGGGAGACCTTTCATGGCGACGACCAACACCATTATTAATGTGAGAAATGGCAAACTGTCTATGACAGTGGCGGGTGAGAAAATTGAAATTTCTGTGTTTGATGCCATGAAACATCCTAGTGATGATAGTGAGGTGTGTTCATTTGTTGATGATAGTGAAGCTTTGTCAAATGACGGTGAGAATTCTAGGGATAGTGCGGGTTCCCACTTGCGTGCCGTGAAAAATAAGGCCGACAATCTTGGTTCTTGTGATGGCCCGTATCACCCCCTAGACCGATCCCAAAAGGGGTCGGTGTCCCCATTAAAATCTTTCTTTCCGCTTAAGTCTAACAATATTGATGCATGTGATAAAATGGAAGAGTGTTGTTCTATTGATATTTCTGATGCTTTGCCTGTCAAGATGCATGTTCAGGATGCTTGCAATTTTGTGAAGGAGAAAGAGGTGCTTGATTGTGATAAGAATAAGGCACCAACTGAGTTTGGGGGAGAGGCTCCCAAGAAAAAGAAATTGAAGAAAAAGAAAAGAGCAAGAAAAAGGTTAGAAAAATCTCTTGGGCTTCATCCGAGTTTGTAGAAAAGAGTGAATTGTTGTGGAAAGTGGTGGGCATTTGTGCCCGAGAATGTGCAAAGTGGGCCAAGGGAAGGAAAGCCAAGGCCAAAGGGAATGTGGTCACATCAAATCCCATTTAGTTGGGAGCAATGGTCGGGCTAACGACCTTAAACAAATGCGCTAATTGGGAGGCAACCCAAGTAGGTACATTTTTATGGCTTTATTTATTTGCTTTGTGTGTCATATCGGCCTTTGAACTTGAGGCATGTTGTTGTTCTCTTTGCTTTGAGGACATAGCATGTTTTGAGTTTGGGGGTAGATATCTCCCTGAGTTTGTGGGTTTATAGGGGAATGTAAATAGTGTCACCCTCTAAAAAAATTAGAAAATTTTAAAAATTTTTGTTCTCTTTACATGTGTGGAAGTTGGCCAACGTCCGTGATGATATGAGAGTTTTTGATTGAGTTTTGCTATGTTTGTGCCAATTTGAATTTGTTTATTAGAATTGCATTAATTCATGTAAAACACAATTGCACCACCATTCACTCCCATTATATTTCTTGATCATGGTCTTTAATTTAGGTGTCTTTTATGGGTTCACTTTGACATTCTCGGGGGTCCTAGAACATGATTTCATGCTTGTCAATAACAAATCAATAGATTACTTGGTATTTATGGCTTATCTTTCTTTGACAACCCTCTTGTGAGCCTTCGACTTTCTTGTCACTGTATATAAATTGTCACTTGATCCCTTTTTGAGCCTGTTTAGAAAGAGTGGAAATCTAGACCACCATTCGCCTTCATTTGATGCCTAATCCCTAACCCTTGACACCTAGAATAGGTTTATCCCACCTTTGCAAGAATGTGGAATTAGAAACGATCAGTTTGGGGGTTACATGGGAAATTACGGGAATGAGTGAGGAAGGTCAAAAGTTGGAAATGTGATTTGTATTGTATAAAAGGGGGCTAAAAAAAAAAAAATCTGAAAAGAAAAAGTGGCCCCCAATTCTGTGAAATATGTTTGATAAGTGACCTAGTTTGAGAGAGGGAATGCTTTCAACCCCAAAGTGTATAAAATATGAACAAAATTCTAGTTTGGGGGTTGAAGCATTGGGGAAACAAAGGTGAGCGGAAAAGCTGAAATTCCGGAATGTGTTATATGCAATGGAGAGCTTTTAGTTTCACATTCTTGTATTCGTATGTCCATTCCTTCGGTTGTACCCGAGAGCCTAGCCCCACATTTGTGTGGACTTAACTTTGAGCCATATTTTTGTTCAATATTGAGTAATCGGGTTGACAAGTGTGTAATCATGCGTATGAGTATCCTTGTGTATGTAACTGTATTGTTATTTGTAATGTAGAGCATGTGTTAGTGAACCCATAAACAATCTTAACTTGTTGATCATGATCTCCCATAATTCATTCATCATTCAGGCCGAGGTGGAAAATTGTGGGTTAGATGCATTAATGTAATTGTAATTGCATATTCTTATTGGCACTTGTTTAGCACATTTAAGTGAGATTCTGAGACTTGCTTGGCCGGCAACTGGGTATGTATTGAGAACATGTCAAAAATATTTTGTGTTTATTGTTTCTTTATTTGTTAGGGTAGTTTTGTTTTTGTTTAAGTTCTTTTGTTTTACTCGGGGACGAGCAAAAGGTAAGTTTGGGGGTATTTGATGGATGTGGTTTTACCCATCCAAAAGATATGCTCCTAAGCTTATTTTCTGTTCGAATCCTTGAGAATTTAATGTATATTTGAGTGTTTTGTTAGTTCAGGGAGTTAGTAAAATTGGTGAAGCAAAATGGTCAAGAAAGCTGGAAAAGCCACTGTTGTGATGGGCGACCGCCCAGGATCTTATGGGCGACCGCCCAAGCTAGAGATGATCAAGCCCTGAAACCGCTGTTGTCGTAGGCGACCGCCCGAGGAATGATGGGCGACCGCCCATGCTGAAATCCCACAAGATGAGAAGTTGCTGTACACATGGGCGACCGCCCAAGGCAAGGTGGGCGACCGCCCACGTATGATTAACACTGAAGGCCAAAACCGCTGTACACATGGGCGACCGCCCATGGCCAGGTGGGCGACCGCCCACGCCCCCGATTTCAGAAGATCAGTTTCCTTTTTCAAGGAGGATTTTATGCCCTTTCCAAAACTTATCCCCTTTCTTCCCCAGAATAAATAGGGAACTTCAGCAACAGTTTTTTTTATGCTTTATTTTCTTTTGGGGTAATTGGGAAGGCTCAAGGATTGAAGGGTGGTTCATCTTCACCAATCAGGTTTTATGTATTTTTTCTTTTTACTCATTTCTTTTGTCTTTTGAGATGAACATGAGTAGCTAAGTCTTTTATTTCGTGGATTGGATGTAAGCAATATTAGGGTTTTATGCTATAACATTATTTGGTCAATTTAATTTCTCCTTGTTTATCAAAGTGGTTTTCTTTCAATTCCTGAGTTGTCAATCTAATCAATTGTCACTTGTGAATTGTGTGAGTGTTGATTTACGCAGTAACTTGGTTGATTAACACCGACTAAATTTTGATAATTAAATCTAATTGGCATCGTAACTGAGTCAAGAAGGTTTAGGTTCTTGTTATCTTTTGTTCTTATTGAATTCTTTGTTTATTAATTCGACGTAATTGAAAGATTAATAAACAGGAATAGAAGGGTTGCAAATCGCACACCAAACCGTCCCAACCCTTATTATTGTGATTGAACCCTAGGAAATAATTGACCATTTTATTCTTAAAAATAGCATAAATCCTTGGTACTGTGAAACTCCAATCCATGAATTCCTTTTAATCTGATTTTAATCCTTGTCTCTTGTTGCTTGATTGCTTGATTGCTTTTCTTTTTAGTATTTTATTTAATTAAGTTTTTAATTTAAATCAAACAAACAAACCCCCCCCCCTTTTTGGTTACTTTTCACTAATTAAATTAACTTGTTAAAACCAACGAGTCTCTGTGGTTCGACCCCTGCTCGTGCATATTGCTACACCGGTAGCGAGTACACTTGCTCGGTAATTTATTACACAGTGGATTTTTGTCCATCAAAGGCCCCAGTGGATGAGCAGGCGGTCAGCCAAAGTGTGGCAAAGAGAGATGATAGGCGGGCGAGGGACATGCCGCCGCCTATGGATAAAGTCCGAGAGCATAGACGTCGAGATGTGACTAAGGCGAGATTAGAGGGTGAGGCAGTTAAGAGAAAGCATCAAGATCATGATGAGGGGAGAAGGAAGAAGATTTATTATATGCCGGGAAACTCGCATGAGGAGTCGTATTATTATGAGTATGAAAGTGATGAGGGGTCAACGACAGATAGTAATTATCAGCCTAGTCGCACAAAGTATTCGGATGAGGGAACCTACGTGGAGGAAAGGTCGCACCGATCGAGGCAATCTGATAGAGCCCAGCGGGAGGAAAGGTCGCCGCGCGATAGAGATCGCCGGCGACATGAAAGGGGGGATAGAGATAAGGAAAGAAAAAGAGCAGAGAAAGCCGCCGAAGATGAAAAAGCTGCTGAGGCAAAGAAGGTCGCAGAGGCTTTGAAAGCCGTAGAGATGGTTAAAGCTGCCAAGTTGGAAAAGGCCAAGAAGGAGGAAGAGGATAAATGGAAGTCCGACATGGCAGAGATGGCCAAGAAGATTAAAGAGTTGGAAGCGGGAACCAAGCCCGCTGAGGTGAAAGGCTCTTATTTGGCTCTGTTTGTAAAGAGTATTCAGATTGCCGCCCCTGATCCTCATTTCGTACGCCAAACTTGCCAAGTTATTCAGGAAATTCTAGGGCTAACACCCATGTGGGAGGATTTGAGGTCACATTGTCGCCGTTGACTGAAAATGAAGCTGTTTTGTGTAAGGCCTTGGCGAGCACTTTGTTTGATCATGCTTTAGAGTAGTTTTTGGCCCAGCTAGCAGAATCGATTCTCGGCTATCAAGATTTTAAGGCGAAGTTTTTGGCGAGATTCAGTGGGTCAGGAGTGCAGCCCGTGCAAAAGACCGAATTGTGCAGCCTGAAGCAGAAGGAAGAGAGGGGATATCGAGTTTTACTGACAGATTTATGGGTATCGCGAACCAGATTGCTGACATTGGTCAAGACGAGATAATCATGTTGTATAATGCCAGTTTGTTGCCAAGGCATTTTAAGCAAGAGTTGGGTATGAGATTGCCGAAGACGACGGGCAAGTTGTATGAAAGGGTTAGAGGATTCTGTAGCGGTGACAAGGAGCCAGAGGTGAAGGTTGCCCACGCGACAATCGCTGCGGGAAGGAAAAGTGCGAAGGAAAAGTGCGAAGGAGAGAGTCGATGTTGTGAAGGAAGAGAATAGGAGCGATCGAGGAGGTCGTAGCGGGAATCGTGCTGGGGGAAGCGGTGGCAGCCGTGAGGGAGGCCAGGATCAAAGGAAGGTTATCAGGTACGACAGGCTGAATACCACACTCAGCGAGATTATGAGGAGGGAGGAATTGCCTGAGCCTTATCCCATTAAGGAAGGAACTTATATGGCCAGGGACCAGAGCAGTTATCGCGAGTATCATAAAGACAAGGGGGTATGTGACGGAGGATTGCTATAATTTAAGAAGGGTGATTCAGGCAAGAATTAATAGAGGCGATGTCACGACCCTAGGTCCGGGCACTAATTTGGCCACGTGTTGAGCACGTGGGAGTGGGGTGTATTGCCCCTTGTGTTAAGCATTATGTGATTTACGGAATGACTATGTGTTCATTCTGGTATTTGAATTGGAAATTGGATTTGGTTAGGTGTTATTTTCCAAGTTGAGAAATTACTTGATTTTAGATATTAAAATATCAATGGAGTATATAATATCTAAAAGAGATGAATGGGAAATTGTATAGTAAAATGATGATATTTGAAAATTGAATTGAAGTGTTATAATAAGCCTTGAGGTGCTTACATGTAATTGTAAGTTTAAGGTGGTGGTTTGTAGGAGATTAGAACTTGGAGGAGCTAAAGTGTAAAATTGTTTATATAAATATCATCCTAAGTTTATCCAAGAAGATTATCACCTCCTCAGTTTCTCTCTTCTTCTCCTACGTTCTAGAGAAGCCAAACCCTAGGTAATCTTCTAAAAATCCCAGAAATTCAGTCGTGGGGTTGTTGTTAATTCCAACTTCAAATTGTGGCTAAGGAAGGTGAATAGAGCAAGAAGAGCCGAGTATATCTTCTTTTTACTTTGGTGAAAATTGGTAAGTTGTTATGGTTCTTTCAAATAATTGTTCATAACATGTATTATGATGTTATTATGATGTTCTGAATCCGTTTTGTACAAGTTGGAATCATGTTCTTGGTGTTTGAAATGAAAAGAAAATAAGTGGTTGAAGAACATGTTAAAGGGTGACTATAATGGGTTGAATTGGATTGAAAATTGTTTATAGATGTGTTATGTGTTATGGAGAGAGTATATTGGGGTCTAAATCATGTATATAGAATGTTGTTAAATGCTTTGTAGCTGCTGGAACTGAGAACTGGAATTTGGTTTGTGTGACTGATGTTGTTCAGCATGAAAGCAGAGTTTCTGGTGTTGGGCACGACTCGTGCCATTTAGCACGAGTCGTGACCATGACTCATGGAGTCGTGCGACAAAGGAGACCCCAGGGTCACTGGTCATGAAAAATTGATCAGTCGTGCAGGGGTTGGGAACGACTCGTTCCCAGCATCACGACTCATGGCCAGGACAGGTTTCTGGGGCTGGCTTTGTAGGCTTGTGGACCTAAGCAAATGAGTATGGAATTAATGTATCTTTAACTACACATCTAGTACAAGTTTAGTACTATATAATGGAACTTGAAATGGTTCAAATGGATAAGGAGAAGGTCTTTAAATATTGACTTGAATTTGCTTGAAAGGCAATTATGAAAATTGAACCAAAGCTTATAAAACTTGGTATTTGAACTTGGAACCTTAAAAGAGGGTGTTTAATTTTGTATGTTGAATGCATAGGATTATTTATATGATATTGTACTCCTACGTGGTGACCTGTATAGGGTTATTTGCTCTAGTAGTGCATAAAATGTATAGTGCACTACTTCATTGATTGAGACAGGAGTGGTATAATACCCTGTTTCTGGATTATATATGTGTAATGACTGTGTAGGCCTCATATATGATATATGGTGCCTTACGTGATGGTATTTACATGGTTGTTGGTTCAAATAATGTGTAGAAGGTGTAATACACTAGTTACTTGGTTGAAACCATGATGGAAAGTGCTCAACCTTAGTGCATGAAAGCGTAGGACTATTTAGATGATATTGTATCCCTACGTGGTTATCTATATGTGGTTATTGATTTGAATAGTGCGTGAAATATATGTGGCACTACTTCATTGGTTTGAGCATGGATATGTAGGACTTATGTGATATACTTTGGGTCATAAGTGTTTACATGTTCATAGTTGGTTGTGCACATAGTGTTTAATACGTGTTGCACTGCTTCATTTGGTTGAGCATGAGTATTACTACCATGTCATTGGATTGTGTTGTTATTCAATAGTGTTGACATACATGTGCACTATTGTGATTGATTTAACATTGGTTGCAGTTCCATGTTATATATATGTGTGTTGATGTCCCATGGGGTGGACTTACTTTCAAGTATCTGTTATGTGCTTAAATATAGTTATATCAGCTGAGATTCGGGGGTATAGGGAATACCATCACTTATGAGAAGATATTTCGTAAGGTGCTTGGATGTCCTTATACTTGTTACCCTTCGCTCCCTTCTGTGGCCACGGAGAGGGGGTTCAGCTTCTATGGATATGTGCAGTTATGCCATAAGATAGCGAGGTAGCTTATATGAATCTCTGTAAGGGGTCGTATAAGATGTGGATATGCAATCATCAGTTCACAAAATGAGTGGAGGATAACTCCCACCGTAGTACTACATATGACCCAGATTGGGAAAGGTAAAGAGAAGGTAACGGAATGTGTTTACCGCTTTACCAATGTGATTATGAGCAACCTGTTTGGTGTTGCATATTTGATATTGAGCAACCTGTGTGTGTTGCATATTATATGAGCAACCTGTTTATGTGGTGCTTATTGTAGGACTTGCGGGTCAGGAGGAAAAGGTAACGTAAAGTGTTTACCATTTTCCAATGTGATTGTGAGCAACCTATTATGTGTTGCATATTGTATGGCATATTGTTGCATACATAATAGCTTGCTGAGATTTTATCTCACCCCTTCTCCCTTTACTGTTTTAGATTCAGCTGAGACAGGTGGACCATACCGGTGAGGGCGGGAAGGAGTTTGGATCATATTTTGGTTTGTCAGAGTATGTGTATATTTATTTGGGAGTTGGGAATAGTTGTGATTATGATGTTGTAATTAATCTTGGGAGTGGTTGTTTTAAAGTTGGCTTGTGTAAGCCGTTGCAGTTGTAGTACTTGTAAATGATATAGGTTATAACTGGTAGACGCAGGTTTATATTTCACCTCTAAGTAGGGAGGTTATTTTGAAATTGTTTTGAAAATGGGTAGTTATACTTTTCAAGTTTGTTTAAAGAAAAGTTTTTTGAAAAAGGGTGTTTTGGGACCCTCCATCTTGGGACACGGGTTTTAGGTTCCGGGAGTTGGGAGGCGCCCACAGGCGAGTTCAAACAGTATCTCGAGCAAAATGTGAGGCGAGATGAAGGGGTCAGGCAGGAGAGAAATCAGAAGCGGAATGTGGTTGATGTCATCCAGGATCCTTTATGAGGGTGGCTCAGTTGAACAATCAGATTATGACGTTGTCGCATAGTTTTGATATCCCTCAGTTTGCCGCCAATGAGGACAGAGTGATTAGCTTTTCGAGAAGCGAGTTGTCAGCGACAAAGAGTCATGGGAGCCAACCGGTGATTATAACCATTTGTCCTGGAAATAACATAGTTCAAAGGGTGATGGTGGATTCAGGAGCTAGTCGGAATGTCTTGTATTATAATGCTTTCAAGAGGATGAATTACACTGATGCGAATTTGGTGCCTTACAAGGGATATTTAGAAGGGTTCACAAATCATTCGGTTAAGGTGAAGGGGACAATCGTGTTAGAGGTAGAGATTGGAGAGGGTCAGACGGCGAGAAGCGAGAATATAGAATTCATGGTGATCGACTTGGTTTCCCCTTACAATGCAATAGTCGGGATCCCTTTCATGCTGAGCTTTGAAATGGTGTTGTCCATCCCGCATCAGAGGGTAAAGTATCCGACTTCCAGGGGCATGGGTTGCTTGAAGAGTGAGGCGATTACGGTGGCGAGAAAGAAAAAGGAGATGATGAAGGCCAAGGGGGCATCCACAAGTTCAATGACAACAAAATATGATTATCGCCCACTGAAGATAAATGTGGTTTAAGTTGTTGAAGAAGAGACTGGGTGGGTAGTGACTGAGAGTATGAGGAATGGCATGGCAATGATTGTCACTGAAGCGAGTATGGCCCCAGATAGTGCGGAAGTTGAGATTGTGGAGATTCGTGATGAAGGCAGGGAGGCCGGATTGGTTGAGACTGAAGAGAAGCAGGATGTTGAAATGGTCAATGTGCGAGAACCTGAGCTTGAGGGTGCTGAACAGGAAGTCGCAGTCGAGAATGATTGGGGAATGGAGGTTGTGAATGTGGCCCCAAGCTTGAGCTATGTTAGAATGGTACAGTTTGTTCAAATGATTGAGCCGAGAATTGAGGAGATTGTCGCTGAAGAGGTTGTTAATAGTGATTCTGAGGAAGATTGTGAAACGATTGAAGTGGAATATCCCGGAGGGCGACCTACCGGAAATGTGTTTGCTGACCCCAAGAGGGAGATTCCCGCCAAGCCCCAAAAGAGTAGGAAGCGGAAAAGAATTGAGGTTGAAACCTTACGTACGCGAGATGAGCCTGAGATTCAGGCAGACGAGGAGTTGGAAGAGGTAGAGATCAACTGTTACTTCTCGGAGCAAAAAGTCAAGATCGGAAATCAGTTGTCGCGAGCTGAGCGAGATTGTCTGGTTGAGTTCCTGAAGGATAATTTGGATGTGTTTGCGTGGCAGCCCGAAGATATGAGGGGCATTGATGAGAATGTCGCCATGCATTGTTTGAATGCCGACCCAAATGTTGAGCCATTTAAGCAAAAGGTTAGACACTTTTCGCCGGACAAAGAGAAGGCGGTCTTGGAGGAAGTGGACAAGCTGTTAAAGGCGGGAATCATAGAGAAGATCCAGTATCCAATTTGGTTGGCGTGCCCAGTTATGGTGTTAAAATCAAATAAGAAATGGAGGATGTGCATCGACTTTACGGACCTGAATACTGCCTGCCCTAAGGATTGCTACCCGCTTCCAAAGATTGATAAGTTGGTTGATTCGATTGCCGGCCGTCGAGTTTTTAGTTTCATTGATGCGTATTGAGGTTACCATCAGATTAAAATGGCCGAGGATGATAAGGCGAAGACGGCTTTTCGAACGCCGAAGGGTAATTTTTGCTATAAGATGATGTCGTTTGGCGTGAAGAATGCTGGGGCGACATATCAGAGAATGGTGAACGAGGTTTTTAAGTCGCAGATTGGGCGGAATCTTGAGGAGTATATTGACGATATGGTGATAAAGAACAAAGAAAATGATCATGTTTTGGATCTCGCCGAGACATTTGAAAATTTGAGGAGGAACTCGATGAAGTTGAACCCCAGTAAGTGCACATTTGGTGTGACAGCGGGAAAGATTTTGGGCTTTTTGGTGAACAGGCGCGGGATCGAGGCTAACCCAGAGAAAATCCATGCATTGTTGGATATGTCTCCTCCCAAGTCGATTCGCGAGATTCAGAGGCTGAATGGGAGGATCATTGCTTTGGGGAGATTCATTTCCAGATTGGCGGAAAAGTGTTTGCCCTTTTTTAAGGTTTTGAAGGGTGTGAAGAATTTTTTGTGGGATTCCAAGTGTGATGCCGCATTCGCACAAATGAAAATTTATTTGAGTAGCCGCCACTGTTGTGCAGCCCCGTTGAGGGAGAAGAGCTATTTATATATCTGGCGGCTTCAGATTTTGCAGTTGCCGCAGTGTTGGTAAGGGAGGAAGGAGATGTTCAGAGGCCGATATACTATGTGTCAAAGGCATTGAGCGACATTAAAGCAAGATACTTTAATGCCAAAAAGTTGGCGTACACTTTGGTAGTTGCCGCGCGGAAACTGAGAGCTTACTTTGTCGCGCACACCATTGCCGTGTTGAGTGACGCCCCGTTGAGAAATTTTTTGCAACAGCCAAATGCCGCGGGAAGATTGTTGAAATGGTCTATTGAATTGTCTAAGTTTGATTTGAGATATGAATCTCACCGGGAAATTAAGGCGCTTGCATTGGATGATTTCATTGTGAAAACGTCTTTTACGAGATCTCAGGCTGAGCCGGTGGAAGATGCAGTTAAGAAGAGAGTGGGAAAGAAAGTTGTGCCCAGTTTGGTTGAAGAAAAGGAAAGGCCGCCGGATTGTTGGATTTTTCATGTTGATGGTTCTTCTTCCAAAGATAAAGGTGGGGCGGGAATCACTGTGATCTTGCCTGATGAGGAGATTAAGTATGAGAAGGCGCTGCGTTTCAAGTTTAATGTTTCAAATAACCAGGCTGAGTATGAGGCATTAATTGCTGGGATTGAGTTAGCAAGAGACATTGGGCTGGCTAAGATCCTCATCCATTCAGATTCCCAATTGATTGTTAATCAAGTGAAGGGCGAGTATGGAGTGTTGAACGCGGTTTTGATGAAGTATTGTAACATGGCGAGAAGTATTTTGAAGGGGTTCGAGTTTTGGGAGTTGGACTGAGAACTCGCGGGCAGATTCCTTGAGTAGGTCAGCGGGATCAGAGGGGAAAAGCTCGGTTAGTGAGCCGTTGATTGAATATGTTGAGATGCCGACAATCAACAGGCCGCTTGTTTTGGAAATTGAGGAGGCCGAGAAGAATTGGGTGGTCGAGATGAAAGATTTTTTTGGAAAAGGATGAGTTGCTGCCCGATGAGGAGAAAGCAAAATTGATAAAAGTAACCTCGCCGCGATTTACAGTCCAAGATGGTGTGTTGTACAAAAAATCTTTCTCGAAGCCGTTAATGAGATGTGTTGAGCCAAGCATGGTGCAGAGGGTGTTGTTTGAAATTCACGAGGGTGTATGTGGCGGCCATCCCGGAGCGAGAACCCTGGCAGATAAAGTTTTGTTTCACGGGTATTATTGGTCGTGTTTGAGAAAAGATGCCGAAATTTTTGTCAAGAAGTGCGAGAAACGTCAAAGATTTAGTAATATTCCCCGGCAGTCGGCTACAGAGCAGACCCCTATAGTGGCAACTTGGCCCTTCGATATGTGGGGGATTGACTTGATAGGGCCGTTTCCCAAAGCCAAAGGTGGATGTCAGCACGTGGTTGTCGCCGTGGATTACTTTACAAAATGGACAGAGGTGAAGACTTTGGCGACAATCAGTGAGGACCATGTGATCAAGTTTGTGCATGAGAATATTTGGTGCAGATATGGGGTACCTAGAGCCATTATTTCAGACCATGGAACTTAATTTGGGAAGAAGTTTTCGGCGGAGTGTGCAAGGGTGAACGTCAAGCATTGGATGTCGCCAGTTTACAGGCCGCAATGTAATGGTCGGGCAGAGGTGGCAAACAAGCAAGTCATTGCCGCCCTACGCAAAAAATTGGAAGGAAGAGGAGGAGCTTGGTTAGAAGAGTTGCCTATAGCCTTGTGGTACGTAAGAACAACAGTCAAGGGCTCAACAGGATAAATCGCTTTTGCCCTTACTTATGGATCGGAGGCGATGACACCTGCCGAGATGGCGTTGCCGACCTACAGGGTGGCCTACTATGATGAAGCGAGAAATGGGCAGAGGCGGTGTAATGATCTGGATTTGATTAACGAGAAAAGGTTGTACGCGAGAATGAAAATGATTAACTACAAGCAGAGGATGAAAGCCCAGCATGACAAGCGAGTTAATAATAGATCTTTCGATGTCGGAGATTGGGTTCTAAGAAGCATGGAGGCCGTTGGGCCTAACCCGGGATACACCAAGCTGAATGAAAAGTGGGAAGGTCCGTTCCAGGTATCGAAGGTTGTGCAAGAAGGGACGTACACGTTGAGAAAGCAGGATGGGGAAGAATTGAAGAATGCATGGAGTGTTGATCATCTTAAGCAGTACTACCAATGAAGTCGCCGCAGCCTCGGCACTATTTTGATTGTTTCCCTAGAGAGCAAAAGTTATATAACTTTTTCTTGTAATTTATTCATTTTGATTGTCGCTCTTGGAGAAAAAGTTATGTAAAATTTGGTGATCTGGTGGCATGTAATTTGTATATATGATAGAAAAGGTGGCGGGATGTTCTATCGACATGTTTTGTAGCGTGATTGTATACTTGTAAAATTCTGCGGCGCTATCTTTTGTTTCATGGATTGACGGACGAATGGATAAGGATCGGAAGTGGTGCTTGGAGATTGCGGCCATCAAGGTTGCCGCTAAAGCTTGAAGATTGCGGCCATGAAGGTTGCCGCTAAAGCTTGAAGATGGCGGCCATGAAGGTTACCACTAAAGCTTGAAGATGGCAGCCATGAAGCTTGCCGCTAAAGCTTGAAGATTGCGGCCATGAAGGTTGCCGCTAAAGCTTGAAGATGGCGGCCATGAAGGTTATCGCTAAAGCTTAAAGATTGCGGCCAGGAAGGTTGCCGCTAAAGCTTGAAGATGGCGGCCATGAAGGTTACCGCTAAAGCTTGAAGATGGCGGCCATGAAGGTTGCCGCTAAAGCTTGAAGATGGCGGCCATGAAGGTTGCCGCTAAAGCTTGAAGATGGAGTAAAGATTGAAGTACTTGATGGGTAGGTCCCAGCGCATACTAGACCGGGTAGGTCCCGGTGCCATACTTGACTGGGTAGGTCCCAGCAAATACTTAACCGGGTAGGTCCCGGCGCATACTTGACTGGGTAGGTCTCGACGACATACTTGATCGGGTAGGTCCCGGCGACATACTTGACTGGGTATGTCCCAGCGAAATACTAGACCGGGTAGGTCCCGGCGAGAACTAGACCGGGTAGGTCCCAGCGACATACTTGACTGGGTAGGTCCCAGTGAAATACTAGACCGGGTAGGTCCCGGCGAGAACTAGACCGGGTAGGTCCCGGCGACATACTTGACTGGGTAGGTCCCAGCGAAATACTAGATCCGGTAGGTCACGGCGAGAACTAAACCGGGTAGGTCCCGGTGACATACTTGACTGGGTAGGTCCCAGCGAAGTACTAGACCGGGTAGGTCCCGGCGGGAACTAGACCGGGTAGGTCCCGGTAACATACTTGACTGGGTAGGTCCCAGCGAAATACTAGACCGGGTAGGTCCCGGCGACATACTTGACTGGGTAGGTCCCAGCGAAATACTAGACCAGGTAGGTCCCGGCGAGAACTAGACTGGGTAGGTCCCGGTGAGAACTTGACTGGGTAGGTCCCAGCGAAATACTAGACTGGGTAGGTCCCGACGAGAACTAGACCGGGTAGGTCCCGGCGAGATACTTGACTAGGTAGGTCCCAGCGAAATACTAGACCGGGTAGGTCCCGACGAGAACTAGACCGGGTAGGTCCCGGCGACATACTTGACTGGGTAGGTCCCAGCAAAATACTAGATCGGGTAGGTCCCGGCGAGAACTAGACCGGGTAGGTCCCGGCGAGAACTTGACCGGGTAGGTCCCAGCGAAATACTAGACCGGGTAGGTCCCGGCGAGAACGAAGCTGGGGAGGTCCCGGCGAGAAAAGTCCTGGCAGAGGCCAGGCACGGCAAGTCCTGACGGTGATCAGGCAGAAAAGACCAGGCCTAAAGGTGCCAGGATCAAAAGCGACTTGGCCGTAAGGCGCAAAGTAGAAAGTGAATGAGAAAAGTAAGCCGGTTTCGGCTCAAGTGATTTGTATGAAAGGCGGTGGCCGCCAGCTAGGAATTGACCTAGCGCGTTTTTAATCAAAGAATGATTTCGACCAAAAGAGTGTGGCCGCGCAATGTTTGTCGCATACGACTCTAACAATGGAGTAAGGATGCCTAAAGACAAGCCTCACTCTTTTGAAGGGAGTAGTATGTATATAGATAAGTTATGGGAAAGGAGTCTTCGATAAACTATTGAAGCAAAAATGGCGACATAGTAAAGGTAGAATTTAAAGCAAAATATAGTAAGCAGAGTAGTGACATTCGAGAAAGATAAAGCATAGAGTTGAAGTCGCACTGCGACATTCAGGTAACCAAGTCAGGCATTAAAGGAGCATTTTTTAAAGAAAGTTAAAGTTAAAGCAAAGTTGCTAATCGCGACATTTAAATTGCAGTAGAACAAATGTTAAAGAAACCAGGAATAGAGGCGGAAAATAAAGTTAAGATTAAGTCGCAAACCGCGACACTTGAAAGAAAGTAACGTGCATAAACCGCATACTGCGATTTCCCAAAAGAGAGTTTTAATGTTAAGTCGCAAACCGCGACATCCAAAAGAAATAAGCAAAGTTAAAAGGCAGATATGTAAAATTGTTTAGTACAGACCCAAATGCAAACAGAATATTGTTTTAGAAAGCAAAGTAGAGAGTTCAAGAAGCGGGATCATCAAGGTTGTCGCTGGAGGTGTCTTGGGCATTGAGTGCGGCTTGAGCAGCTAGCGCGGCTTTAGCGTCATCTTTGGCTTGTTTGTGCGCTTTGGCCTTCTCGCCGATAAGATCGGCCCATAGTGTTAGGGCATCCGGGTTGGCCATTGCGGGAACCTGCCAGACGAGCTTCCCTAGGAGTTGATCTTCAGCTGCGAGCTCTGTGAGTTCGTCGTCTTCGTATGGTACCAGGCTATGACCCAAGCGACAAAAATCACTATAAATGGGTTCGGACCCCCATTTAGCGATCAAGTCATGAGTAATAGCCGGTATGTCGCCAGAGCTTGTCGCTGCGGCACGCATACAGTGAATCAGTGCTTTGTCGTACAAGTCCATGGCATCAACCTCAACTTTAGTCTTGTTCTCGGCTATAGTGTTTTGGAGCTGGGTAATCAGAGTCTTGTTGTTAAGGTCGCTTTCTTTTGTGGCCGCCAGTTCTGCTGCCAAAAGTTTTTTCTGCTCCTCCAGCTTAAGCTTCTGGGCCTCCATCTCGCGGCGGAGATCTTTCTCGGTCTGTTCAAATTTGGTTTTGTCGGCCTGAAGAGCAGCGACATATTGTTCCCGATCTTGAAACTTTTTCTTGATTTTCTCCCTCTCAGTTCGAACCCGCTTAAGATCTTTCTCGCGGTTTTCCAGCTCAATGACATGGTTGCATCGGTTTCTTAAGCCATAAAGAGCGCTGAAAACCTGTTAAGAGTAGGGTAAAAGAGTTAATTAGTAAGAACGAGGAGCGAAATGACAATCGGGCGGCAAAGATGTGACTTACCCCGCTGAAATAAAGGCCAACATCATTTGCAATGTAATCCTCATGGAGGTTTTCGTATTCCCTAACCCGCTGGGGCACGCAGGAGCGCTGGATGATGCCGCCTCCCAGCATGTTGTAATCTTGATTGGTAGAACGGAGGTTCAGATTGGGAAGATCGGAAACGTCGCCAATCTCGCTGCTGAGCTCTAAAAGGCTGGCCTCGTCAGAAGGCATCTGAAAGCCCGCCTGGGGCCAGCTCACGATCTTGGGTTCGGAGGGCCCAGAATCTGCAGAAATGCGCCCTTCAGTTTGCTCAGAAGGAGTTCCATCAGTTGTGCGGGTTCGTTTCAGTGGGCGGGAAGGAGAACTTTGTAGATTCTCAGTAGACTCAGTTGTCGCTGCGACATCAGTAGTTGGGGGCTCAGCTTCTTGCTCATGAATGATCTCCAGATCAACATCTTCAGTATCCTCATCCATCAGGTTAAGACCAGATCCCCGTGATGGGGTCTTGGGTTTCCTTGATTTGCGGGAGGGTTCAGCCACGGCTTTCCCGGCGGCCTTCTCTGCGGCAGCGTTAACTTTCTCCCTAGCAATGGCTTCAGAGTCGTCGCCATGGATTGAAATGGGGATTGTTTTCTCGGCAGTCTGGCTCAGAGCGGCCTGGCGAGCATCCGCAAGCCGTTTACGGCAACCATCCATGTTGGTGAGTGCATCCCGCCTTTGGGCAATTGACATGGTCCTAAATTATGCGAAAAGAAAAAAGAGTTATTTAAAGGAAATGAGTAAAGTAATTAAAATAGAGTTTGAGGCGAGAAATCATACTGTATACATCATACATAGCATTGCAACAGCGACCTTCCCGCTCGCAAGGTCCGAATTCTGAGCCAAAGCGATCTTTGGAGTGGATGTCCCATCCGGGATAAGAGGGAGTGTGAACTATGGTTATGCAGGATTTATCGGTTGGAAAAGTAAAATCAGGGAACCCAAATTCTCGCAAGAGGGAAGGGCTGGAAATAATTTCTCGCCACGAGAATAGGGCTAGGCCGGTGTCAGACGCGTCGGCGAGAACTTGTAAGATTCGTTCCTTTAGGCGGGTATCTCCAGAAACTAAGGCTTTTTTGGTTTTTATTTTTGGGATAATCTCTCTCAAGTCGCCACCTGAGTGAGTCCATCCAATGCGGGAAGTGATGAACAATGGCTTGGATTGCCAGTTATGTACTTTACCGGGAAGGAGAGTGAGGATCTTAGGTTTTCTATATTTGATGGACAAATGTTTCTCGGTTACACCATCTCGCTGGGAGACAGCGGTGTAACCTTCGAAAAGATGAACAAAAAGAGGGATGGAAGGTTCGTGTTTCAGGGCCCTACATATGACGATGTAGCTAGTCAGAATGCGGAAAGCATTAGGGTGGAGGTCCACTATAGCTGCTTGGGCTTTATGCAGAAAGGCGCAAATGAACGGGTCGAGGGGAAACCTAAGGCCGGCTTCTAATTGAGAGACGTATGCGACAACCCCATCAGTACGTTGTCGCATGACGGCAAGGTTCAAGTCACCGGTATAAGGCTCGATATGATAAGTGTTGTGATTGATGCCAAATTTGACATAAAAAGGAGTTTGGAAATCAGTTGAAGAAGTACTGGGCTCTGCGACATTGGAGATAAAAAGTTGGTCAGAAGAAACCTAGTGCTGAGATGATGTCTCCGCGGCAAGAGTGTCCGAGACATCGTGACTGGACGAAGAATTGGTGGAAGACATGTCGCTCCTTTCGCTGGAGCTGGAGTGAACCTGTTTATAAAAGCGACGACTACATAAATTGGGGGCTGCGGGATAGTCAGTGTCAGAAAAATTAGATTCAAAGCGGGAATGATAAAAAGCGCAAATGTGCGAGCACAACTCAAAAGTGTTATGGAAGGTTTGCATGGGTGCAGATTTGTGCAAAAAGGGGGGACCCCTAATTTCTAAGGCATCTAAAACGGCGGCATCAGCGCATGTCGCATAATCATGGAGTTGAGATCCTCGCGCGGGATCCTAGCCCATACCCCCATATCAACCCTGTAGTATCCCCCAGTTCTCAAACTTTGTCCAAACCTAATCGGTCTAGTACAAGACTTAGTTCTCGCCATGTGGCGAGATAGTAAAGATGGAAGTAAAAAGCGAAAAGTAAGAAAAATGCGAGAAATCAAGCGTTTACCTGGGAAAGTTTGAAGAAACTGACGGAGATGATGAATTTGGCCGGAAACTTCAAGGATATGAAGAGAATTGCCAGAAATGCACCTGGGGAACCCCAAATCGAAGGTTTGCAACCGTGAGCGTGAGTAGATCAAGGAAACAGGGCAAACGAACGGTAGAAATGGTGAAATTATGGGGAAAAAAGGAGTTTTCATAAGAAATGGCTCGCCGGAGAAACAAAGAGAATTCGAAGGCTGTGAGTAACTGAAAAGTAAAGAGTGAGAGACTGGGGACTGACCTTAGCGTTGTGGAGACGAAGGGGCGTTGTGGAAACGAAGAGGCGTTGGGGAGTTTTTTTAAAATTTAATGGCGTTCGAATTTTTGAAATTCCCTCCCCTTTATTGTGGTTATTTATTGAGAGGCTCGAAAACCCAGACAATGTACGACTCTGACGAACCGTCCAGGCCCATCAACCCTGAGTCGACACGTGGCTGTGTAGGTGTCAAGTGAGACTCTTATCTCGCCCCTTGAAGGGGGATGCCGAGATGGAGAATCTTAAGCGACCTATGAGATTTCTCGCCTGGAGAGTCTTAAGTGACCTATGAAATTTCTCGCCTGGATCATGAATAATCCAGATCTCGAAATTGGGGGCTTCTGATGCGATAATGAAAAATGGGATTGGGCCTAAACAGGAAAGCAGGCCCAACATGTCTTAATGGGCCAAGTGTATTTAAAAGTGGGCCATGTGGTGGGCTCAGAAGCGGGAAGTGGCATGCGGGATAAGGCGACCTCTAAGAGGCGATATATGAGAGTAAGCAGGTCGAGATGTGTACCTTGGAGAAATGATTGTGCAAAGATAGTAGGGCTGAAGGCAAGAATCATGTGGCCGACCCGGTTGGAGTTAGCGACAATTTGGGGTACTGTCGCTAACTCTAGTGATTGTTGCCCGGCGGCTTATGGGATAGGTGATCTCGCACCCTGGTGGGACTGTCCACTGTAGGCTGATTTGACAAGGTGAACAGTATAATCCCACTAACTTGAAGCTGGTTGGGGACCCTAAGTGGATGATTGACAAGTTTCCTCCCCCATGTGCAAGGCACATGGGGATTGGGAGTATAAATAAAGAAATAGTGCCATTTGCATGGTATGTTCTCTCTCTCTACTCTCTAAGCTTTCTCTCTCTAGCTCCTCCATTGTTATTATCAGCCTTGTGAACTAGTAACCTTACTCTCACGCCGGAGGGGTTTCGCCGGAGCCACCCCCGGCCTAGTTTACGTGCTTGAGTGTGTGTAGGTGACCTAGCAAGGAAGGAATCAGCCGAGGTGTCCTAATTCAGTTCCTGTGCAACCATTATTTTTGGATGGCAGCATCAAAATTTGAATTCCTAATTAGAATTAGAGGGAAACTTGGTGCTTGAGCTTTTTGCCTGTCGTTCAGTTTCATATGTTGATTGCTGAAAAAGTCTTAAGAAGAAGCCAGCTTTGCTGCAGGCTTGCAGCGTCTCACATTTAAGTAGAAGCTATTTGTTGACTAGGAATAAGCATTGCCTATGACCTGGCTTAGCATCATCGAGAAGCAGTTAAAACTTTTAGCATAATCATCTTGCTCTCCCTAATCTCTCTTAATAAAAATTCTATCATTGTCTGACTGGGTCATGAATAAACGTTCAAGCACAAATTTTGAAAAAATTCTGGTAAAAATCATTCATCAGATAGCATAGCAGTTTCCAGGCATGGAAAATGGTGGTAGGTACTTAGTTGGGGCGGAGAGAGGAGAGCACTACATCTTGGAGAGAACTATCTTTTTGCATGGCAGCTTTGAACTCATCAAAGGTGACTTTCCCATCACTGTTAGCATCCATGCAATCAAATATCTCGTCTAGTTTTCCAGGGTCCGTGATATCCACTGCTGAAAGGCAGTCATCAGGCAATGCCTGCACATTTTTGTTCATAGTATAAGTATGTGATCAATGGACGTACAGCTTGCGTGTAAAATTGTAAACTTGAGTGCCTTGTCTGGAAAAGAGAAACTTACTCTCAGCATAGATGCTACTTCTTCCTTACTGATGCAACCAGATCCATCTGTGTCATACATCTGTCATCAAAGCATATTAACATTTTAATTGAGGATTATTTCCAAAGTACCCTCATTAACATGACATTACATGAGTGTAAGTGTGGTTGTCTTGCACTATGGGCTCGTTTGGTACACGGGTATCTACGGTTGGGAATGGGTATATCATTCTAGGGATTCATTTACCTTTATTTGGTATTGTTTTTTGAAGGGATAGGGATAGGGATAGGGATTATCTCAATCCCACCATTTAGTGTGGATTTCTGATACTCGTTCCCAAGCAATCCATCTTTTGAAAATTCTTTCCCTAAGCCAAAAATTGTGGAGTAGATAAATCCTAGTAACATACTTTGATTGCAACACTAATCCATATAATTTTCTATCTTTATCCATCTATCTATCTCTCTATTCCTCCCCTCTCTTCGCAAATGGAAAATCATTACACTGTTTGTACATACTCTGATTTCTTAATCAAACTCTCACTCCAGTTCTCCTTCAACTCTCTTTCTCTCTTACTCATTCACACATACACAGATTCACATATATAAATTCATCCACATTTAACATATAAAAATCATATTACATTCCTTAAATAAAATCTGATTGTATGGCTATAACATGTCATTGTTAAATGGAATTTCGTTAAAATAAATTTCATATTTTATTAAACTATTAATTGATATTAGTTTAACTTATTATATAGTCTCACAATTGATTAAGTACCAAAAAAATGAACGTTATTTATTGATGAACTTTATTAAATTATCAAAACTAGCATTTAATTCTTTTTATTTTAGCAAATCAAATAAAATTCTATGACATCTTATTACTGTTTCTAAATATTAGGTTTGAAGAAATATAAGTTAATGAAAAAAAGTGTTACTATTGCATTATACTATTAAAATAAAATAAAATGAAATGAAAGATTTAAAAAATAAAACACATTACCCTTTAGATAGACATGTAAAACAAACAAAATGGTATTTTTTATTTTTTTTTAATTTAGACATGAGCAAGTGCCAAACTAGGGAATGCAGATATTTAATGGGGTTTTTACCGATAATACCTTGAGATGAGGTAAGATTTACCAATAAAAACAGATATTTCGAAACTCGCCAATAAGTCTCTGCTAAAAAAGAGGAGGAGTACGAATTGGAGGATATACATGACGCGACGATGAC
The DNA here is from genome assembly GCA_022495995.1 of Adenophora triphylla var. japonica. Classification (NCBI taxonomy): domain Eukaryota; kingdom Viridiplantae; phylum Streptophyta; class Magnoliopsida; order Asterales; family Campanulaceae; genus Adenophora; species Adenophora triphylla. Next base: position 187,113 of record JAFEMH010002983.1, on the reverse strand, counting down.
GGTCTGAAATCGCCGAGAAGCAGCCGGTTCACGCTGCTCGCTAACGAGTTAGGACTCGACGCAAGTGGCCGGTTCAGTAAACAGAATCTTCTCAGTGGTCTCAGGGACCTTTCTGAAGGTCTCTCCGTCATTCATCCCGAAACTGGTACATTCCACTTTCTCTCTATACTCTGGATAGATTTGAGATTTTAATCACTTTCTCTCTCTAGAGCTTGATTGGCGGCAAATGTTTTCGAGTGTGTCCCTCCATTGGTACACGTTTCCTATGTTTAACTTTGACTTTAGTGGAAATGGACGTCGGCGATTGGGTTATAGCAGTAATGGCTATGTTAAATGCATAAATAAAATTGGTTCATGCTTAGTGGCAATTAGCAGCGATTTTGGCCAAGAGTCAGAATAAAGTAATGAGGAGTTCTTTGGTGAAATAGAATTGGCTTCAACCTTGGTCTGAATTACGATATAGATATTCTTATTTGGTGAAATAGAATTGGTTTATGTTATAACTGTGTTGGTTTATGTTATAAACTGAGAATTCTATTTCACATTAATGTTTTATAGGTTTTCACAGTTGTTCATCCTCATGCATTGTTTGTGAAATAACTGTGATGTCTATTTCAAAGTTATTTTTGCTTAAACAACTGATAAATTTTTGAACTGTGGTGTATTTCACAGTTATTTTGGTTCGAGTTTGGTGAAGAACTAATATTTCTCATGCAACTTGAACACATGTTTTGGTGTAAATATATTTCACAGTTATTTAAATAACTGTGAAATAGAATAGATTTATGCTATAACTGTGTTGGTTTATGTTATAAACTGAGAATTCTATTCACATTAATGTTTTATAGGTTTTCACAGTTGTTCATTCTTATGCATTGTTTGTGAAATAACTGTGAATTCTATTTCACAGTTATTTTGCTTAAGAAACTGATAAATTTTTGAACTGTGATGTGTATTTCACAGTTATTTTGCTTAAACAACTGATAAATTTTTGAACTGTGATGTGTATTTCACAGTTATTTTGGTTAGAGTTTGGTGAACAACTAATATTTCTCATGAAACTTGGACACAAGTTTTTGTGTAAATAACTGTGAATTCTATTTCACATTAATGTTTTACAGGTTTTCACAGTTGTTCATGATTATAGTTGGTTTATGTTATAAATGTGTTGTAGATTTCTCAATTATTTATATCATTCTTTTATAACAACTTTAGGGCAAATTTCACAGTTGTTGGTGTTTTTATTAACTGGAAAAAAAAAGGAATTAATAGAGAGAAAGAGGGAGGGAGAATGAATAGGGAGTGCGAAGCAGTGGATCCTAATCTTCACCCACCAAGCGCATAAGGCACTGGTACGTGCGGGAATTGCAGTTAGGGATATTTTTGTCCACATTTTTAGTAGGGACTTATTGACGAGTTTTGAAAATGTCTGAATTTATTGGTCGATTTCATTTGGCCGATGGGTTTATGTTGAGAAGATATTTTGTCAATATCTTTTCTTTTTCCTTGTTATCTTGTTTCCTTATGTAAGATATGTAATTTAGGTAGACTTCTTCTTCAAGTAGGAAAGTAGAATATATAGTTATGATAGAATCCTAATCAAAGTAGGAATATTGTGTATATATAGAGTTGTATCTATTATATTTATTTAAGGAGTGAAATATAATTTTTCCCCTCACATATTTTCGGTTCTAATTTGGTATCAGAGCACGGTTTAGGTCCGACTATGACCACCGAGGCTAGCGGAGAAAAGAAAACTATGGATGAGAGGCGATCTCCATATTTTCTTTCGACAAGTGACAATCCATGAATGATTCTCACCCACATTCAATTGAAGGGCGAGAATTATGAAGAATGGGCTAGGGTTTTCAAGGGATCATTGAGGGCTAAGACAAAAACAGCCTTCATTGATGGAACCATTGAAAAACCCACCATGGAAGATGAATTGGAACATTGGCAAACGGTAAACTCAATGGTAGTTTCATGGATTTTTAACACCATTGAGCCAAGCCTTCGTTCCATGGTGAGTTATGTGGATGATGCGAAGACGTTATGGGACGATTTGCGGGAGAGGTTCTCGGTTGGAAACGGACCTGGGATTCAACAATTGAAGGCGGATCTAGCAAATTGCAAGCAACAGAAAGGTGAAAGTGTGGCGGCCTATTTTTGGTCGCGTGAAGAAATTATGGGACGAGTTGAATGACTTTGATGCACTCCTGACTTGTTCATGTGCGGGGTGCAGGTGTAACATTAGCACGAAGCTAGTCCAACGACGTGAAGACGAGAGGGTTCATCAATTCGTTATGGGGCTTGATGCACCGAAGTTTGAGAACGTGAAATCCTCCATACTGAACACAGAACCTTTGCCTAATGTAAGTAAGGCATATTCCATGATTGCACGAGAAGAAAGAGTCCGGGGCAGCCTGCATGAAGATTATCCAGTGCCTGCCAGCTTTGCTGCTCAGACAGTTGTGGGATCAAGTGTGCGCACAACTGACCGCACAACTGATCGTACAAGTGGTTCGAAGATAGAGAGAAAGGAGGCGAGCAGTGCTGTTTGTTTTCACTGCAAGAAAAAGGGACATGATGTAGATGCATGCTACAGGCTGGTGGGGTATCCAGATTGGTGGGGAGAACAACGCTTAAGGAACATGAAGGGATGAGGCGGAAATACTTCAGCTACGGGAAGATTCAATCCACGAGTCAACACATTGCATACTAGGGGTGAGGGAGCTGTTGGGATGACAAATGATGATCGGGCTGGCTTGCTGGGGTTCACGCCTGAATAATGGACTCACTTTAAGGAGTATGTGCAGACAATTGATCGCACAACTGACCGCACAAGTTCTTGCACAACCGGTTATAGATTCTGATCAAAGGCCCGAACACACTTCTGATTCATTGCAGGAGGCTGAACAATCTGCGGTAGAGACTTTGGGTCGGGGTCAGAGACCTAAGCTTCCCTCTTCAAAGTATCCATCAACTGAATATGAGTTAGGCAAAGCCTACACCGCACGAGTCCCCTCCCAGTTTAGTTCGCCTGTCCAAAAGAAATCTTCAGGTACTCGCTATCCTTTATCACACTTTGTTAGTTGCACTAACTTTTCTATGGCACATCGTTGTTTCTTGGCTGCTATTGACTCAGGATATGAACCAAATAATTTCGGGGAAACAGTTAAATATCCTCATTGGTGTGAGGCCATGAACAAAGAACTTGCTGCTCTTGATTAGAATGGTACATGGGAAATAGTTGATGCCCCCATTGACAAAAAGGTGATTGGCAACAAATGGGTTTATAAGATAAAGTATAATGCGGATGGATCAGTTGAACGCCACAAAGCTCGCTTGGTCATATAGGGAACCGCCAAGTTGAAGGTGTGGATTTCAAAGAAACTTTTGCTCCAACGATCAAGATGGTCCGAGTTTTTCTCTCCATTGCTGCGATTCGTGGGTGGGAACTTCATCAAATGGATGTTCACAACGCATTCCTTCACGGCGATCTTAGTGAAGATGTCTATATGAAGGTACCTTTAGGCCATCATGCTTCTGCTTCCAGAAAGGTATGCAAGCTCAAGAAGTCACTATATGGCTTATGTCAAGCTCCTCGTTGTTGGTTTGAAAAGTTGTCCACTGTCTTGACAAAATATGGTTTCCGTAAGTCTATTCCGATTATTCTCTCTTCTCTTACACCACTTCCACTGCTGTGCTACACATTCTTGTGTACGTGGATGATTTGGTCATTAGTGGTAATGATCCTGAGGTAATTCAACGCTTCAAAGCATATCTCAGTAAATGCTTTCACATGAAAGACTTGGGACGTTTTAAGTATTTTTTTGGGCCTTGAAGTGGCCATACATCCAGGTGGCATCTTTCTTTCTCAACAAAAGTATGCCCTTGATATTCTTTCCGAGGCAGGGCTACTTGGCGCACGGCCGACCCTTACACGCATTGAACAAAATCACCGTTTGGCCTTGACAGAAGACGATGATTTGCGTGATCCTAAGACTTACCGGCATCTTGTGGGGTGGCTTATTTATCTCACCATTACACGCCCGAAATTGTCCTATAGTGTGCATATTCTTGCACAATTTATGACCAAGCCCAAGATTGCTCATTGGACTGCTGCGTTACGTGTTGTTCGTTATTTGAAAGCACATCCTGGACAAGGAATTCTTTTGAAATCATCCTCCATTTTACAACTGCGTGCCTACTGTGATTCTGATTAGGCTAGTTATCCCATCACGCGACGTTCACTTACTGTCTATTTTATTTTTCTTGGTGATTCACCTATCTCTTGGAAGACGAAGAAAAAAGGTACGATCTCTCGTTCTTCGGCTGAGGCACAATATCGTTCTATGGCTAGTGCTACGTGTGAGCTCAAATGGTTACTTGGTCTTCTTCAGTCTTTTGGAATTAAACATGATTCTCCGGTGCCTCTTCTCTGTGATAGTCAATTTGCAAGACATATGGCTCAGAATCCAGTTCATTATGAACGCACGAAGCATATCGAAGTTGATTGTCATCTTGTGCGTGATGCTATTCGAACAAGTGTCCTCACAACTCGGTATATTCACACATCCGAACAAGTGGCTGATGTTCTTCTAAGGCGTTGGGTAGTCGACAGTTTCTCAATCTACTTGGCAAGTTGGGCGTTTGTGACCTACACGCTCCAACTTGAGGGGGGGTGTTGAGAAGATATTTAGTCAATATCTTTTCCTTTTCCTTGTTATCTTGTTTCCTTATGTAAGATATGTAATTTAGGTAGACTTCTTCTTCAAGTAGGAAGTAAAATATATAGTTAGGGTAGAATCTTAGTCAAAGTAGGAATATTGTGTATATATAGGGTTGTATCAATTGTATTTCTTCAAGGAGTGAAATAATATTTTTCCCTCACATATTTTCGGGTCTAACTGTTTATTGGTCAAAACCCCATATTTAATTCCCATCATTCCCAGTTTTCAGATAACTAGATATGACATGCCCATTCTCACACTCATTTCCAAACGCCAAACGAGGCCTATTTGTATAGAAAAATCCTAAAATATTCAGGGATCTTAATTGTACTCAAGTCCAAGTGTCATAGGATATTGTTTTGTTGATGGATTTTATTATTGTAGGTGTGATTGTCTTGCACTACGTTTATAAAAAAATCTTTATTTTTTTAGGGATCCTAATTGTACTCAAGTAAGTCCAAGTGACAAAGGATATTGTTTTGTTGTTGGTTTCTGAAGAAGCCAAGGATTTCAGGGTCAGAGCGGTTGTAGGATATCTAGCAGGATATTTGTTTGGTGCATGAACTTAACAAATTATGGGTCCTGGTCATCCACCCTTGGTTTCTTAGCACGTGGAGTCACGGCCTTTTCCCTAGCGTAAGCCACGGATCTGGCTTTGGACTTCACGCGGTGATTGGACTGAGCTTCCTCCCCTCTCTCCTCACTATCATAAACTTCCACAACGTTCTCCCTTGCTACCTGGTTGCGGTTGAGGGTTGGTTCTGCCCGTTTTTCCCCCTAGCTTGACTAGCAAGCGAGTTAGCGGGGACTAGTTGGGAGAACCTTTGGGACCCTGCTGGGAGGGGCATTCCTCTGTTTGCCTCTAGCTCGACCAAATTCAACTGAGCGTCGTTGATGGTCATGGCCTCAGCAACCAGTTTGGACCTAGCGGCCAGGGTTTCCTGCCTCTTGAGAATCAGCTCGGGAGTGAGAGGAGTATTTGGGGAGGTGATGAGAGCTTTTAGGGGAGTTTTTGGGCCAGTGAGTAAGAGGCCCTTTTCGGCTCTAGCTTCCTCCGCCAGCCTCTTCAAACCCTTTTGAGCAGGGGAGAGGCTATTCAGGCTTTGAGAACGGGCTCCCAACCTGAGAAAGGCTGAGGTGCTTGGCCTAACAGGGTCGATTTTAGAAGGGGAAGCTTGGTCACCCTCATGCATTGTTAAATGACCGGCATTTTCTAGAGTTTTAGACATGTTTGAAAAATGGCTGAAAAAGAAAGGTTTTTTGACAGCGAGTGTTTAGAACACGATGGATGTTTTGACACAAAAATTTACGAGAAAATAATGATTTTTTTCGGCAATGGAACCACTGATGACGCCAAGGATTTCAGGGTCAGAGCGGTTGTAGGATATCTGGCAGGATATTTGTTTGGTGCGGTACCTATGATCACAACACAGAAATGAAGCACGTTAAGGTCAAAGTTGGATGTTAATCCAACTCAGGCTCTCGGGTGTGAGAGTAAGATTACTGAGAGAATAAGACTTGGAATGTCTTGAGTGTGTGTGTGTATTTAGAGTTTGAGCAATATGGCTTACAATATAGATTTGACACTTACCTTGTCCAAGGGGACAAAGGTCTTCTATTTATAGGCAATGGGGAGCTACTCGCTGACGTAAGCCATGAGGTCAGCCCTAAGGGGCACTTTAGTCTTTGACCAGATACACGTGTCCGCATCTGATTGGGTCTGTCAGGGAAGGAAGATTCACTGTCAGAGGGGATGTCGTTGATGTGGACAGGAGCCGTGTATCCGGCGCGGCGCATTAAATGAAATAGTAGGCGCCTGAGCCATGCATTCAATGTGATGGGAGTAAGTCGGTTACTGTACTGTCAGAGCCAGTAAGTAAACTTGCTCAATAAGCTTTGATATCGATCGGGAGTCTGGTGAGATAACCGGGAGTCTGGTATGAGACCGCTGTCAACATCTTAGGCGTGGTCAATGGTATTGGACGCGGGCACGAATGTGACGGTCATAACTTCCGCAGTCACCAGGCTGACGGTCAGGATCCCTTTGGTCTTGACTGGGATGGGATGAGAGGAATGTGGTCTTGACCTTGAGGGTCTTTATCTGTCCGCGGTCTTGACTCTGGCGGTCTAGGATACGCCACGTCATACTGGGCCTTTGGACCAGACCGAGCTTGGGCCCGATCTAGCTGGTCCGGGCTCATCAGTTTCTATTGTTCTACAAGATCAAACAAGTACTACCCCGTCCCAAAATGAATGCCCAAATTTGTCCTTGATCAATAGAATATTCGATCAATTTGAACATTCATTTTGGGTCTAAGTGAATAGTTGATAGAGAAGAATATGTACATTAAACTTGGGGGGACAGGGGCTTTGGAGGAGAGGAGGTAAAGACATCACCTGGAAGCAGAGACGGAGTGCATCATCTCCTTGGGAATTCTTGAGGCTGGAGAAGCCACATAGTATCTCTCTCATGTCGACTGTCCCATCCCGGTTATTGTCAAACAGGTCAAAGATGCGAGGTGCCAGAGGGATCAGTGATGACATCTTCATTGCTTTCAGTACTTTCTCGAATTCAGACAGTGTTGCATTCTCACCATTTGCACATCTGCATGTTCAGAAAATTGTCAATTATCTCTAAGTTGTTCTTGAATTTTACTTGGATAAGCGGGTACATACATTGCCCTGAAGTGAACCCTGAGATTGTGGAGTTCATCTGGCTTGAGATCATAGGAACCCACTAGGGTTTTAAGCTTCTTTGTTCTCAAGAAGATGGTGCTGGTATACATGCTCGCAATTGCAGCTGCACGAAACTTGCGACGCGCATTAAAGCTCTGTAGTCGAGACACAATCTCTGGATCTATTTGATGTTCATTTGCTGAATCCCCAATCACCCATGGATCCTGAAGAATCTATCTCCATGCCCAAATGCGTATGCATACAATGAAACTAGAGTTAATATTTCCAAACTATAAAATTCAAATTAGAGAAATCATCCATTATCTCAGTTGTGTTGGGAATATGGTGGGCCATCTATAGATTTGCCCCCACTTCCTGGGAAGAAAGTAATACTATATGCTTATCTGAATTAGGGAAGATTTGTTACTACCTCTGTCCCAAAATGAATGACCAAAAAATGTTCAAATTTGATCTTGATCATTTTGGGACGGAGGGGGAGGGGGTATATTTCTTGTTATATTTCACGCTCTTGGTCTTTTTTCATGGGTGATGATACTTATTGTGTGTACCTCTTTCGCACTTGGTCTTCTGTCAGGATCAACTGTTAGCAGACGGGAAATCAAATCCTTTGCAGATGAAGAAATGTTTTTCCACGTTTTCTCGTAGAAGCTGAACTCTCCCTGCATTTTGAGGCGTCAGAGAAATAAATAGTGGTGAAGGAAAGAGAAGGTACTGTGGTAGCATTAACATACAGCCATTATCATTTGTTGCTTTTGTCGATTCGACTGAGCAATGAAAGGTGGGTACCTGAAAGAAGAAAGATATAAGATGTAATGATATTTCAAGATGTAGAATTTGATAATAATCAAGGTGAAACGGAGGGCATATATACCCAGAGAGGAGGATATATAATATGACACCCAAAGACCACATATCACTTTTGGGAGAAACTCTTCCCTGAGAAAGAGCTTCCGGGGAGACATAATCAATGGAACCAAACAATCCAACAACAGGGTCCGTGAATTCCTCCACAGAGCTCAGCCCAAAGTCCATAATCTTCAAAGGGGAATCCTTACTGTCGCTCAAGAACAAGCAGTTCTCAGGCTTCAAGTCCCTGTGGATGACATTAGCACGATGAAGAGCTGCTAATCCGCTAGCAATTTGCCTAACCACAGTTGCCGCCTCAACCTCAGAGTACCTCTCCTGATTAACAATCCGGTCAAACAGCTCTCCCCCGGAGCAAAGCTCAAGTATAAGGTGGACCCCACTCGAGTCTTCATGAACATCATAAAGATGGATAACATTTTCGTGTGGAGAAACTTCTTCTACGATTCTTCTCATAACAAGAATCTCGTTTGTTAGTAAGGCATCGGAAATTGATATTTGTTTGCGGGTAGGAAGAAATCCCATTGAAGTTGTACATCCTACTCCACCACGGTGTTTCGGCAATATCCCAGATGGTATTGAGGGACCAATCCTCCTCAATGTCTTGATAGCTACATAATGGTGGCTATGGCTATTTTCTCCGGTGGATTTTCTGGTTCCTTTTCTTACAATGGAGAATCCACCTCGGCCCAAGATATCGCTTACTTCATATTCATCTGAAAGGCTCTTTTTGGCTTCCTGTCCCATGGCAAAATATGATCAAATTTGCTAAGAAATTTGTATGAAGAAAAGCAGATAGGTTTTGTGGGAGGGATTAGGTGAATGAATGATAGGGATTGACATTAACCGTTGAACTGTTCTTAGATTTGTTTATTGCAATATGCCAACTCCATGGAGTATGAAATATATTTTGTTACTTGAGAGAGATGGAATCAAAGGAATAAACATTTGGGATATTAGTAAAGTAAGAAGAGACAAATTTCATGAATGAGTCAACATACCATACCATGTTTCTTACTCTCTCTCTCTCTCTCTCTCTCCGTCCCAAAATATGAATATTTGGGACGGAGACGGAGAGGGAGGTAGGTAGTAACAAATTGTGTTGGGAAGATTAATGAAAAATTAGTTGGTTTAAGGAGGTAGTAACTAATTGTGTTGAGAAGATTGAGTTGGCTATGCAAGGAATGTCAATCTCTTTAACGTGCTTGGGGAGGGAGGAGTTAATTATAGCAAAACCTATATTTTCTACTATTTAGAAAAATAAATGGATTTTTATAAGTGTAGTTAAATTAAATAAGAGACCGGCCAATGTTAATTTTATAAATTGTCAATTTTCTTACCAGATTTTTTACTTAATTTTTTTATATAACTTTAGACAACCATTTTTCAAGTCTTCACACTTGCACACGACCGCTTTTCCTCACATTTGCACACTTGAACACTCTCACTCACACGGACCAGCAAGTGGCCCAAGTTTGTTCATGTCACCCCTTTTTCTTCTTGTGCCCAGCTGATATTAATTTAGTAAAATGTGGATTCCATTCCACTCTACATAAAATCATCTCATCTCGTTTGTCAAGCTCAAAAAGAGATTGATGCGGATGATCTTGGATTGTTACAAAAGGAAGACGGAGAAAACTTGAGAAGGAGGTTCCAAATCCCACTCACAATGTTAGTTCATTTGTTTAGATGCCAATTTTAGAAGAAACGCTCTTTAAAAAGAAAACTATTCTAACACCCGTGCGTTAAACGCACGACAAAAAAACTTGAACAAATAACAGAAATTAAATTAAAAGTGTTACTAAAAATATAAAAGTTAATGTAGAATATATTTTTTTAGGATTTAATGGCAAAAATGTATAATTTTTTTTTTACTATCCACTATTTATTTATTTTTGGCACAAACTATCCACTTTCTAAACATCTAATTTTGCAAGTATATAATGATTAGAGGCCTTTTTTTTAGTAAAGTAGCATCTAGGGACAAAGTTTTATTCACATAAATGTCATTTATTTTGAGGAAAAAAATTCGTTAATGCGCGGAGGGAGTAGTAGACATGTCCAAATAGAACCGGGAACCGACGAAATCGGCGGGTAGAACCGGAACCGAAACCGCCGAGAACCGGGAACCGAACGTAACCGGGAACCGGATTGAAACGGTTCGAATACGAATCCACCATATTGGGAACCGAGGAACCGGCGGTTCCGAAACCGGGAACGGGAACCGGGAACCGGAATAGGGAAGAGAGTTTGACCAAAATAACCCTATTATAAAGAAAAACGACCTTAAAGGACAAGCATTTTGAAAACCCCCCTAAACACCCCTGGACCAAATTGCCCTCGACGTCGCGTTCATATTAACCCTATTTCGCCGCAATTTCAAATTTTCACTATTTCTATTTCCTGTTTCTAAAAATCTCTCAAATTTCAAATTTAGAAAACCTTCCCGTTCTCGTCTCACCGACAACGATTATTGAGCAATTTCTTACTTCCTTCGACGGATTTCTTCATTTTCGTCCTCAAAACCAAAGGTAATCTTCAACATTTTTTCGATTTTGAAGTTTATTTTTGAGATTTCAAAGTTTATTTCACTTGTTTTTGTCGAGTTCACTGTTTTGATGTCGATTTTGATGTTAATTTCACTGTTTTGTTTTCGATTTCGAAGTTTATAATTTCTCAAGTAACCTAGTTAGGAAAAATGTGAACTAGATTTAATTGTTGAATTTCACAGATGTTGGATTTTGTTTTACAGTTGTATATTTAAATGTGAATTCGTTTGAGTTTTGACATTTATCAGTTGTTCATGACTTATTGTGCACAATAATTATGAGGTCAATTTCTCAGTTATTTTGGGAACAACTGTGAGGTCTATTTCACTGTTTTTATTTCATTGAACAAGAACTGTAAAGTCTAGTTTCTCGCCGTTGTTTGGTTGTTGAGGGAAAATAAGTGTGAAATGTTTTTCACACTTCTAAAGCTGTGAGGTAAGTTTCACGCTTTAGAAAATGTCAAAATATACCTCACAGGTCTCAGAAGTGTGAGGTCTATTTCTCAGTTATTGACTAATGTAAATTGATTAGGGTTTTGGCATTTTCTAAACTGATAACTGTGAGGTTAACTTCACAGTTGTGTTGCTAATTTCTCAGTTATTGTGAACAACAGTGAGGTCAATTCCTCAGTTTTTGTCTCATTCCTTCATAGAAAACAACTGTGAGATACGTTTGCTACGCTGTTTTGTTTTGAGGGATAATAAGTGTGAAATGTTTTTCACGAGTTCTAAAACTGTGAGTTCAGTTTCACATTTATTGACGAATGTGAATTGATAAGGGTTTTGGCATTTTCTAAACTGAGAATTGTGAGGTTAACTTCACAGTTGTGTTGCTAATTTTTATGTGTGGTTTACTTGTGATTAATACATTGTCGATGAATGTTTGTGCATAAATGAGAGGTCAATTTCTCGGTTATGTTTATTGAAGTTAATTTCTCGGTTATTGTAAACAACGGTGCGAGGTCAATTCCTCGGTTTTCATAGACTTGACAAATGTGATGTAAATAAATGTGCACGATGTTTTTCACGATTCTTTGGGTATTGATGTAAATAAGCGTAGGACCTATTTCCACGCTTGTTGGTTTTTGAGGCATGCACACAGTAGGAAATGAGGCCGGCGCCCGGAGTTATATGAGGCGCGCGCTCGGAAGGCAGAGTCCCGAGACCTTCCTATTTCATTTGTTATGCACAATAACCGTGCAATGTTTTTACCGCTTGTTCTATTGTTCTATAAAAAGAATTACTAGAACAGTGAAATAAACTTCGAAGTATGTTTACCTATTGCGAAACAACAAATCATTAAAAATGTTAAGGAACAAAAACAATCACCAAAAAAGAGAAATTAAATTCACTATTTCATTTCATTTCATATATTGTCTTTAAAAAGAGAAAAGAAAAAAATTCGAACTAATGATAGAACCAAAACATAATCAAATAGGTTCCCGCAAGACTTCCTATTGTGAGTTCCTAATTTTCCGCAACGACCACATTTCATTTTCCTTTTCATAACCTCCCCCTAGAAGGAATACGATTCTTCCTAGGCCTTCCGGGAGGACGCCTTGTTACCGGTGGAAGTATCACGGTGGCTCGGTATTGGGAGCTTGACCAAAAGAAGCATAAGCCTGGATTGGTGAATCATAACACTCTCGTAGTAACTACAATGGAAAAATGGCTCAATGTATGAGAATGGATCTGCGTTTGGTATTGAGCGAATGCGGCAAGAATCGCATGCACACAAGGGAAACCTTCATACCGCCACTTTCCACATGAACATGTGCATTCTTCTACGTTGACAACCATTGGTGGAACGGAATGCACTTCAAACACATTGTTTGAAGAAGAGTATACCACCCATGACCTACCAATTTTTTAAGTTCTTCATACTTCTTACGCATAAGAGGACACAATGTTGAATTCCACTTTGATGAGTCTTCTCTCCGTTTTGACATTTGACACATCATCTTCAATCTAATAGAATCAATTAACTCCATAATAGGCAATGAACGAGCAACTTTAAACCGAGCATTAAATGATTCCAGCATTGGATGACATCTCCCCATATCGACTACCATTAAAGAATGCATTAGCATAATTTTCAACCGGTAGGTTATCCAAAAACTCTTTAACAATCGGCCCACCTTCGGCTTTCATTTCATTCGTAAAATTATTGAAAAGTTCTTCCGTCGGGCTTCAAGGTGACCGACCGAGTTTATAGGTCATCCTATTCTTAAAGCTTATATGACCCTCTCATCTTATCCTTCAAATTATGTTTCGGATGAACAATGCAAAATGAATGAAAACATTCACGGCAACACATCTTTCACCGCTTGAATAATGCCTTGATGGCGATCCGACAAATGTCGCTTGCCTATAATCTATGAGAGGTTTAAGTTGCTCCAAAAACCATATCCAATTTGCAAGTATCTTCACCACCAACAATAGCAAAAGCAATGTTAAAAAGCCACCGAATAAGAAAAAAACGACAAGAAGAAAAATTAGAGAAACAACTCCGTGAAATACACTATCTTGTTTCGTACGTAATAAAACATACCAATTGCCATCTTTGGCCGTTGCGGCAAATAAGTAAAGTCCCCTTGTATTTTCCATGTAAAAATGTACCATCAACAAATAGCAACGGACGACAAAACCGGAAACCTCTTATACATGCCCCAAATGAAACAAAACACCTTCTAAAGTGACCTACTTTATCGGATTCAAGCACAAACTCGATTACTCGCATCCAACTCCTTCATCTTCTTAAAGTAACCTCTCAAATTATCATAAGATAACGATTCTTCACCGTAAACTACGCCCTAGCTTTCAATAGCTCTCCACCCAACTTTGTAAGTTACATCAAGTCCATAACTAGTCTTAAGAACCCTAAGAATTTGAGCTGTACCAATCGAAGGCGTAGAACGAACAACATCAACAATGGATTCGGCAAGAACATCGAAGTAACCCTACTACCCTTTTCACTCCTATGAACATCACCACATGTATGAATTGAAGTATATGTTTTGATGTAAACAAATCCATTTGACTTTTCAACGAAGCATGGATCCTCCAAGGACGACTACACAGATTTATGCAAGCCATTGTGCGGTAACACATTTTTGTCATTTTTAATATACTCAAAACTAAATCCAACCTCACAGCATACTTACATAATTTGATACGAAACTCGCAGTAATTCCTCCTTCAAATACTTGTCAATACACGTTATTTCCTTAGCCCACTTCTGCAGCTTAACAATTCTTTTTCTCCATGATGAAAAAGTTCACGGGCATTTCAAGTGCAAGCCTACTAGAACTACTATGCGTCTAGTTCATTAGATATAGAACCACCACAACGCACGTAGATGTAGATGATTCATAGGCACAAATAGCTTGACTCTCTTTAACATGAACAACAACAAGGTTTGCACCACTATAACCTAACATGATGCCCATATTCAAGAAATCCTCTTCATTCTCCAAGAAGCAACTTGAATTATCGGGTAAAACATATAACAATGATATAGAATCCTTATTCAATGAAGGCCACCTTGAACAAACAAACTCAACAACCGAGAAATAAGAAGAAAATCCGAGCAAATCTTGCTATTGCATTCAATTCACCATACTTAAATGAAAGCATAACTGGAGTATCCATACGGTGCATAGAAGAAACATGAAAATATTACAAGCGAAATTCACTTAACAATATTGATTATCATAGAACCGAATCATTAAAACAATTACAAAAGCATAAAAATACAATGTATTACGAAATTTCAAAGCTATCACATATTTCGTTCACAAAAATAGCAAATCCACAATATCAAATCCGAATATAACATACCGGGCAAATCTAAATCAATCAATTGAAAAATCAACCAATAAATTGAAGCTGATTCCACTTCAAATTGAGATCGATGGAAACGAATTGTGATCAGAAAAGAGAGATATCTTCTCTCGAATTGAAATCTAGAGACAAAAAGAAGAATGGCGCGATTGATTTCGTATTTGGCGGAAGATATACATTGCGATGGATTCCGTTTCCTTTTAGGATTGTTAAACATCAATTTCATACGTATATATACAAGGGGCAATTTCGGTATTAATTTTTTTTAAAATTGAGCTAAGGGGTGTATTGGTAAAATATATTTCAATCAATGGACCCTAAGGTTGATTATGAAATGTTGAGTTTTTTTTAATAAATTCCACCTTATTATAGGGGCTTATTGGTAAAAATCCCAATAGGGAAAGACTTGGTTGTCCCCCTCATTGTAATATTTTCAATTATATTAATAAAATTATAAGGGTGCCGCCCCCTTTTTTTTTCCTAAAAATATTGTTAGAATTTTTATTCTATCTTTAATAATATTCTAACCAAATTTTGTCCACTTCTCATTCTTTCCAAAAACATACTCCGCAAGAGAAAAAAAAAACAGAAAAAAAAAAAAAACAGATAAGTTAGCGTCTTTACTGTCTCAAGAGGTTTGGATTTAAAAAAAAAAGTTAGATGGTGATGGAACCGGTGGAACCATTGGAACCGGAACCGACGGATAGAACCGAAAACCGGAAACCAGATTAATATGGTTCGAATACGATTCCGGCTATTTGGGAACCGGGAACCGACGGTTCTGGAACCGGAAATCGAAACCGGAACCGTTTGGACATGTCTAAGGAGTAGTACACTTTGACATATAAGTTAAACACACACACACACACACACACACACACACACACACACACACACACACACACACACACACACACACACATATATATATATATATATATATATATATATATATATATATATATATATATATATATATATATATATATATATATGTTGTATTTCAATAAGTTAAACACGTATGGTTACGAAATATAATTCTAAAAAAGAAGCTAAGGTGCAAGTCTTAAAGAAAATTTGATAAACAATTCTAAGAGGATGGAGATCCATTTAGGGATACTCCAATACTTTCTCATATTTAATAAGGAAATTTTTTGATTTCAGATTATATCCAGAATGCAAATTTCTTCTCTAGCTCAGTTGGTAGAGTGCAAGGTTTTAAACCTTGTGGTCCTACGTTCAAGCTCCATTGTAGGCATTATTTTTTGCTCTCTTTTGAAGCTTGAAGTGTGAGGCTTTTCTTAAGCTTTGTAGTGTAATTCATGCACCCACTTGGAAACATCTTGAGTTCGCCACTGCAGGCAATATTTGGAATTTACACGTAGTTTTACCCCAAATAGAAATCTACAGATTGTTACACTAAGATCACAATTCACAAGAGAGTGTAAAACCACTATCAAACTCAAGAAAAAAATGAAAAATAAAGAACAACTCTACCGTTTGTTTTCTCTTTGTTAGGAGGGGTTGTCTGTTGTCTCTCATCTTCAACATCCAATTCAAGCAAAGGTGTGAAAAGGAGCTAAATGATTTTTAAGATGTTTGAGGACCGAGAGAATGTGGAAAAAAAACCTATAGTAAGAGAAATTACAATAAATTATTGCAACTTGTGCTAACAAATTTAACTACCTCAAATATAATACCATCCAGAGCCATGGCATTACTGGCCTTCTCTAAAGATCTCATCTCCACAAAAGCAAACTTTTTCTCGTGATTTATATATATATTGATAATGGCATCTCCTGCCAATTTAGAGATGTATTAGAAACTGAGATAGAGGCTAGGGGTAACGACCCTAACCCTAGGCACTAGTTTAGCATCCTATTATATGCATTTTATATTGATTGTTAACTTTATGTGCTCATTTTATGTCTTTAATTGTTAATGGGAAGTAAGGATGAAAGGGAATTAACTTTAATGATATAGGGGCTAAATAAAATAAATATAAAGTGTTGTGGTGAAGTTATAATAATTGAGAATAAATAAAATATTATATGTGGTCAAGGTGTGTGGTGTAAAGATTTGAAGTGTAGGTGGTAGTTGTATTTCCTTAGACTTTGAGGGGCTTAAGTGGAAAAGTGAAATTAATTCCTTCATTAGTCAAAGGGGAAGCATGGGAGGCCATACTTGCCACTTTTTCCCATCACCTCCTCCCTTAACCTCCCCATTCCCTCCTTCTCTTCTTCTTACTTCCTCCATTTTTCTCCATGGAAAATCTCCATGGAAATTCTTTCCTAAGCATTTCCTTCCAAAAATCCTAGTAAATCCAATCCTTCTTCATTTTTCAATCCGGGTGTACTTCCGTGTTCGGGGCAACGAGGGGAGCACATCAAGCTAAGAAAATTCTTGTTCCATCTCATATTGCTAAAGTAAGTTATTATGACTTCCTTCTAATAATTGCTCACTTTATGTGTATTGAATCTCTTGTTGAAAGAAAAGGATTTTTGATATTTAAATAATGATTAATTGGGTTGAAATGGGTTAGTCAAGGTTGAATTGATTTTTAGTTGTAAAATGGTGATCTAAGATTGAAGGAGGAAGGGTATAGAGTAATTGTGAATGTTAATGATTTAAGAGTAAGTATTGAATTTGGGTTTTGGTCAATTTTCTAGAATAAAGTAAGTGAAGAAAATGGTTAGTATTGTGTTATGGAGTTATTGTATGTAGTGATGTCCATCTTACTTGGATTTGGGAAAGGTTATGAGCATAATTCAATTGGGTGGAAAGAATTAGAAGAGGATTTAGTATATCTTTAATGATGTAAGTATTATGTCTTCCTTTCATAACTAGTTCATGAAATGCTTGGTTTTGTTATTGTGTTATTATCATTGTTGTTGATGATTAGCTCATTTTCTTGGAGTTGAGAAATGGAGTTATAACCTAGAATTGTGTTGTTGTTCATGGAAGTTAATGAAAAGTGTAAGAATGGGGTTTGAATTAGAATAAGAATGTAAATTTGAAATGTGGTGATGAGATGATTAAGAGATCAAATGATAAGTAGTCTAGGTTATACTATTTTGGGTTTAAATGATTTAGAATGAGGCGGTAAAATTAGAAATTTCTTTCATGTTCACCAAAATAGGAAGGATTGAAAAAGGGAAAAGAAAATATGTGAAAAGGAGTTAGAGAACTAAGTATAGCTGGAAATCCTCTTGGGCGGTCGCCCATGGGGGGCTTGTGCGGCCGCCCATATGACCAGACTTGGCCTTCATTTTCCTTCCCTCTTGGAAGGTCGCCCATAGGCTCCTGTGCGGCCGCCCAACTCATCAGAAGCTTACACCCTTTTGAAACCTTGCTTGGGCGGTGGCCCAAGTGCTTTGGGCGGTCGCCCATGTCAACAGAAGTTCATCCAGTTTCCTTTCTTGCGGATTTTTACCAACGACCACTTGGCATGATTCCTAACCCTTTTATAGTAGTAGAAACCTAATCTACCTAGGATATGAATTAATCCTCTTTAACTTAGATTAAAATAGAATACTTTGGCTACACCATGATGTCTTATTTGGTCAAAGTGGAATTGTGGAAGTAGTTTAAGTATTGTCCGGAAAAGGGTTGATAGGCTTGATTAGTAACTTCACCCGAGTGGTTCAAACTTGGGAATTAGATCTTGAACCTTTATTAAGGTTATTCAAGGGTGTGTAATGACGGTGTAGGAATAGTTTATGGTACATCACCTTACTTGCTCCCATATCCTTGGTGGTTAGTTTGAATAGTGTAGAAGCCATAGGTTACACTATTTCGCTAGTTGGAGATGTATATTTATTTCATTGTTACATCGTTATCCCAATTGTGGAATTATTGATTATATGGATACCTTGATATCCCAAGTGGGGACTATTTGGTATATTGTTATATTATCCCAAGTGTGGATTATTTGGTTATATTGTTACCTTACTTGAATTCATATTCATTGATGGTATTATGCATAGTGTATTAAATGAATGTTGCACTATAGTATTGATTTAACATGAGTATACATTACCATGTTGTTATATTCTTATCCCTTTGGTGAATTTTATTTCAAGTATCTATTATGTGCTTGAACGTGTTTATATTATATGTGATTCGGGGGTATAATGGAATTCAATCAATTGTGGATTTGTTCTATAAGTGATTGAAGGTTAATCATACATGTGACCGTCCCCTCAGTGGCCACAGAGTGGGAGTGCTAGCTTCTGTATTGAGCCAAAAGCCTTACAGTCAGCTGCGATTTTTGGAGTTAGGTGGAATGCTTCTGTATTAAGCCAAAAGCATTACAGGTAGCGGCGATATTATATGATACTCTGAATAAGGGTCATATAAGTATCTTCTTTCCTTATATGGATCTCTGGGGTATGAGTCCTATAAGCGATGAATGTGCATGGGGGCAGTTCACCAAAGAGCGGAGTTTTACTCCCACGTTGTACGACATATTGTTCAGACGGGAAAGGTAAAATGAGGAAACGCAAGGTGTTTACCGTTTCATAATGTGTTATGTGTAACCATGCTATGTGTTGCATCTTGTTTGGCATATTGCTGCATTCATAATAGCTTATTGAGATTTATTCTCACCCCTTTCCCTTTACTGTTTTAGATCGTGCTGAGACAGGTGACCTGAACCAGTGAGGCCGGGGATAAGAGTTTGGACTTTTGCTTTTGGGACTTGTCAGGTTAAGTATATGAGTTGGTTGTCTGGGAGTATTATTAAGCATTACTCTTTTGAGAAGTTGTATATAAACTCTTTTGTAACACAAAGTTATTTGGGGATTTACGATGTAATTAATCAGATTATGGTTTATTGAAGTTGTTGTTTGAAATTCCTCCAAGTGGAGATATTATTAGTTGATTTAATTTGGCAGTTTGAGAATTGGTTTTCTTGTAAGGCGAAATAAAAGTTTTTAGAAAAATTTAAGATGGGTTTTCTTAGTTTGGGCTTCCCAAGCTCGGGACACGCGTTAGGTTCCGGGTTGGGGTGCTCACACTAGGTATAACAATGAAATAAATACTAAAACACCACTAACCTGGCCCAGCAGTAAGGAAATCAGAGATCTAATCAATTGATATGATAGAACATGATTGCTAATGATACCTATGCATCGCATATGTGCCTGTAAATCTGCATGGAAGTGAACTTCCTTAACCTTTGAGAAGCTGAAAGTGGACACTTATTTCGGAAGTAAAATAGTGGACATAACTCTTAGGCATGCTTAAGAACAAAACTTTCAAGTTTCAGATTCAGATTGGAAATCCCACTAAATTCAATACCCCAATTTGTTAACTTGCACAAGCAAAAATTGGAAAGTAATCTGGAGGGGAGATAGATAGATAGAGGATTGTAGCATAGGGGATTTAAGTAGGGCCTGAATTCAAAAATCTCTTGATAGACCAGCCTCTTAATAAGCCAAAATGAACAATTCAATCACCCAATTCACACCAAACAACTTAAACTGATTGAGCATGAGGAGTTATGATATAGCAAGAGCAATGAAGAAGCTTGCAGATGCTGAGGAACAGAAACAGGACTCTGTTGGTCGTGCAGCATACTTGGACATGGGGAACGACTCGTGCTTTCAAGCACGAGTCGTGAAGAGAACCTGCACGAGTAATTTGGTTGTCACGCCTCGTACCACGAATGAAAAATTGGGGAACGACTCGTGAGGGGTGTCACGACTCGTGACGTACGCGATTTCAGATTCAGGATTGATTTATTATTCCCGTTTTGAACAATTAAAGTAGGGTATTTTTGGTACTTTGTTTATTTCGTTTTCCTTAGGGTTTTAGGTTATTGTTGGGAGTATAAATACTCTTTGAGGGATTTTGTTTGACATAGTTGAATTTTGATAAATTATTTTGATTGCTTGGCAATTGTGAGTCTTTCTTGACTTGTTGAAGGTGGATTCCTTCGAGAGGGTGGATTCCTTCTGTTATTCGAGGTTCTCATCTTTTAGGTGTTAATCTTGCCAAACCCTAATTCGTGGATTCGAATTGGGTCAAATAGTTGTTGATTCAATTATTTGCCTACCCGGTTACTATTTCTTTTATTCCGCTGCAACCCTTTACATCCGTTGGTATCAGATAACGGACGATCCAAGGAGTGGGATGGCCAACAATCAAGAAAACCCTGGTGATTTGGCTGCTGTGCTAGAACGATTCCGACAGGATTTGGAGCAACGCGAAGCAGAGCGTGTTGAACGCGAAGAGCAAAGAGAGGCGGAACGCGCTGAAAGGGATAGATTGTTGACAGAGGCTTTGCAGGCTTTGCAAGTTGGTATTGGCAATCTTGGGCAAAGGCCAGATCGACAAGATGAACGTGTCGATCGTGGGGCTTTTAATCGTCGTGGTCAGCCAGTCGGAGGTAATCCTATTTATGAACAATCCCCTAAAATTAAAGCTGATTTGCCTTTCTTTACTGGTGAATTAGATATGATTGAGTTTTCTGATTGGCTTGAGGAAGTAGAAAAATATTTTGCTTTAATGAATATTCCTGCGGAATGACAAGTTCCTTATGTGGCTTATAAATTGAGGGGTGGTGCATCTGCTTGGTGGAAGCAATTACGCACCCAAAATATTCGTAACAACCGACCTATGATTACTGAGTGGCCTATGATGAAACAAGCCTTGAGGCAACGATTTTTACCCGCTGATTTTGAACAAAAACTATATCGGAAATTTTTGGAGTGTGTACAGGGTACTAAATCTGTTGGTGCTTACACGAATGAATTTCACTCTTGGTCTGCACGTAATGATTTGTGTGAGTCGGATGCACAATTAACTGCTAGGTTTATTTCTGGGCTTCGTGTTGACATTCGTAATCAGGTTGAGTTGACACCTGTTCACTTTTTGGATGAGGCTATTGATCGGGCTTCAACAGTTGAACGTCAGCTTACTACTCTTGGGAGCGCTGTTTCTTACTCTTCTGTTGGTAATGCGATTGTGACCAAAGAGCCAACACAAGGTGTGGGTTCTAAGTTCGTTGTAGCCGGTCAAACTAATCCGGTTGTTGTTTCGGCTAAGAAGCCCACTGCTCCTGCTGCTGGTGGTCAACAGAACGCAAATCCTTATGCCAAAAACTATGGCACCAAGTGCTTTAAATGTGGAGAAGCAGGCCATATTTCCAGTGGTTGTCCTCTTAGAAAGAATGTGAATATGGTGGCTCGTGAGGATGGTGATGATGATGGTAATGGTGAGATCGTTCATATCGATCCTAATGAGGATGATGATGAAGGCGGGGACCATGAATCGTATGTGGTTCGTAAACTTTTGTTGCCTACTCCCGTGGAAGAGGTTAATCCTGCTCGACATAATATATTCCGTACAATGGGTAAGGTCAATGATATGGCAGTACAAATTATTATTGATAGTGGAAGCAGTGAGAACTTGGTCGCACGTGGTTTAGTAAATAAGCTCAAGCTTGAGGTGCGTAACCATCCATCTCCGTATTTTGTTGGGTGGATCAATGCTACGGGCTCTTTGAAGGTAACGCATCAGTGTGTCATTCCTTTTGCTATTGGCAGTTATATGGATGTGATTACTTGTGACATTGTGGATATGAGCGCTTGCCAATTGTTGTTCGGTAGACCTTGGCATTTTGATGTTGATTCTACTCATAATGGGCGGACTAATGTGATAAGCTTTATGAAGGATGGTGTCAAGTTTAATCTTAGCCCATTGAAAGCTAAAGGAGCACACGGTGGTAAAGGGGCCATGAAAGGGATTATTTCCTTGTTTGTTCCAAAACCTTTTCTTTCAGGTACTGCGACACATGGAACTACGAAAATCAAACCGTCCGTTCAGAAGAAGGCACCTGTACAAGCGGCGAGAAGACCCACAAAGGAAGCTTTATGTAAGAAACGTGTTCCTTTTTCAGCACATGATTCCGGGATGAATCATTTTAAAGAAGGCGTGTATGATGTAGGGAGAGCAATGAAGAAGCTTGCAGATGCTGAGGAACAGAAACAGGACTCTGTTGGTCGTGCGGCATACTTGGACATGGGGAACGACTCGTGCTTTCAAGCACGAGTCGTAAAGAGAACCTGCACGAGTAATTTGGTTGTCACGCCTCGTACCACGAATGAAAAATTGGGGAACGACTCGTGACGTACGCGATTTCAGATTCCGGATTGATTTATTATTCCCGTTTTGAACAATTAAAGTAGGGGTATTTTTGGTACTTTGTTTATTTCGTTTTCCTTAGGGTTTTAGGTTATTGTTGGGAGTATAAATACTCTTTGAGGGATTTTGTTTGACATAGTTGAATTTTGATAAATTATTTTGATTGCTTGACAATTGTGAGTCTTTCTTGACTTGTTGAAGGTGGATTCCTTCGACAGGGTGGATTCCTTCTGTTATTTGAGGTTCTCATCTTTTAGGTGTTAATCTTGCCAAATCCTAATTCGTGAATTCAAATTGGGTCAAATAGTTGTTGATTCAATTATTTGCCTATCCGGTTACTATTTCTTTTATTCCGCTGCAACCCTTTACATCAAGTTACCAAATCTTCAAAACATTGTATATTGATACACCAATAAGAATACTATTAATTACTACTTTTACATAGTCATGAAGATTTATACAAATTCATAAATTAAGGTCGAAATCCAATAAAGTTCACCAAGAAATTTCAAGTATGAAATTTATTTCGGGACAAAGGGAGTACAGATCTACACATAAAGCAAGGAAATCAGAGATCTAATCAATTTTAAGATGTTTGAGGACTGAGAGAAGGTGACACAACAAAAAAAAAACCTATAGTAAGAGTAATTACAATAAATTATTGCAACTTGTGCTAACAAATTTAATAACCTCAAATATAGTACCATCCAGAACCATGGCATTACTGGCCTCCTCTACTGATCTCATCTCCACAAAAGCAAACTTTTTCTCGTGATTTATATATACATTGACAACGGCATATCCTGCGAATTTAGAGAAGTATTAGAAACTGAGATAGAGGCTAGGTATAACAATGAAATAAATACTAAAACACCACTAACATGGCCCAGCAGTATTTCCACCAATTGCAGACATAACATGGCTAAAATATGTTGCTACTGACTGCAAATAGGGAAGAATGGTTAAAAAAGGCCAAATATTTTTTTCAAACAACTACAGTACATCTAATGCACTGCTAGAACTTCAAAAATGTAAAAGTGTGAAAAGTGACAACATAGTTAATAAACATGACTTAAGAATGGATTATAGAAAAATAATATTAGTATCACATAGCTTAGGGCTTCAATTCAACTTCAACAAATTCAAGTTCTCAACAATTCAAACTAAGGCTTGAATATAGGGCTTCAATTTCTTCTGAAATTGATATTGAATCCCTAAATTGAAACTCTATATCATGGCAATCATGGCCTCATGAGTGAGAGTTGAGAGATGAAGGTCTTTACCAATTTAAAATAGCATGGGAAACCGAACGGAGCCACATCTGTGCTCTTGACACGCGACCTGGGCAAGGAAGGCTGGAGTTCCTCCGATTGTAGACCGCCGGCCGACGTGGTGATAGAAAGAATGGGTGAGAGAGAGAGAGAGAGAGAGAGAGAGAGAGAGAGGAGTTACCTGTATGCGGCGATAGCCATGGCAGAAGAGAGAGGGAGAGGCGATGACCGTAGGAGAGGCATCATCAACCATGGTAGAAGAGAGTGGGGAAGCGTTTGTAGCACAGGCGGTGAAGTTTTGGGGGAAGTGACCAGGAGAGGAGGAGAGAGATCGAGAAGAGTAAAAAAAAAATAGAATACGAAAGGTTGCGGCTTATTCTGTGTACGCTAAAGGCAATTTGGGATATTTTCGAGAACAGCCAGAATATCAAAATACCACTTTAAAGCATTGTAATTACAAATATGACTGAACAACAAATTACTTGTCTACTCTTATTTTGAGCGGGAAAATGGGTGCTCTCACTTACCTCATTATATAGTTATAGATGGGCCATTTTTACATTACACTGTCAATTAATAATATTAAATTGACGCATATAAGGAACACAGAATTTTCTGTGAAACTCATTTTTCCTAAGCGTATAAAAAACTGATTTGACCGACTCCGAGTCTTTTTGAGTCTTCATAAATAGATATGCATACATATTACATACAAAAAAAAAAAAAAATTAAAAAAAATTCAACACAACAAGAGCTGGCCTTAGATAAGTGAAGGAAAGGGCAAAAATGAGATGGCAAGTCCCCCACCACCACCACCACAGAGATGCAAACCGCCCGACTGAATTCTGTTTTGAAGAAGAATCCTGTCAAATAACAAGCTCTCGCTGCCAGCGTGGGCCTGCTCTGAATCATAGCATCTACCAGAAGAGACCAAGGCAGCCTTTTTGCCAATGGTATCTTGTTTTTCAAAACTGATCATGAAAAAGTTCCTCCTCGTGCCTTCTTCTTGTTGCAGCACCTCAGTCTTTTCAGTAATAGAAGAAGAGAACTGAAACTTTCTGCTCCATTCTCGGGTACTCTCACCTCCTATTTTAGCTTCAACAACAGTGATCTCATTACACCTGCTGTTATGAATGAGCTGACAATGACAAATAGATATCTCTCAGTATGAAGCTTAATTTATTTTCTTACCAAAAAAAAAAAAAAACACATACTATTCGTTTAGGACTTGGGAATTCAAACTAAATTATACTGTACTATTTTCTCCATGAAATAGAGAAGGGTGATAATGTTGCACAGCCAAACTAAATTAAAGCAAACAATACTCCTACAATGTTTCTAGACCCAAAAACGTAAGGAAAAAAAAGAAGATATCAATGAAGGAGGGATGCAATCTAAATATGCTGGACCATACTCATGGAACACAAACTAGAAGACAATTAAAATACTTGACAGGAAATTTCATAACTTGTCAAAGCTGTCTGAGAATGCTAGAGATGCAACTTGAAAGATACAAGTTTCTTTCTTGTGTCAGAAACATCAACCAACGGTTATATAAGATAGATGAGATAGTACCAAGAACCAACTACAGAGTACATAATAACTACTCCCTCAGTCCCATCTTAAAGTTCAAAATTTACCCTAAAGGTTGTCCCACCTTGAAGTTCAAAATATAGAAAGCTTTTATTACTTCTTTATTCAATGGGCCCCACATGTCATACTCACAACAATTATCCACTAAATATTCCCTACCCCACTTTCTCTCTCTTACCACTTTCTATACTCAACAGTCTAACACCTTACACCACTCACAATATTTTAATAATAAAAAGTATACTTTCTTAATTCTTGAACCCATTCATTTTTTTTTAACTTTATGATGGGACGGAGTCACGGAGGGAATAAGGCATAAGTGAGCGTAGTGAGCAAGAAGGCCACATGAAATCTGGGTCATTCAGAGAAGGTATATTATTACATACAAACCAACCCAGACACCTTATACACTTATAATATCATTGCAACTACTTTTGGAAAATGAACTGTTCGCCTTCTGCCTCAACCAACTTAAGAGCAACAATATCCAGATCATTGACTGAGATGGGAGCATGGGGCAAAATGCCTAAATAAATATACCGGACAAAACAAGTGAGAGTGAACAACGCCTTCTGTGTTATACTTCTTACTCCCACCTTCATCCCTATGCTGCAAATGTTAGCTAAAATTATTGGTACAACTTCAATATATATTAATATATATATGTACATATATTATTTTTCTGTAAGATACGAAATTAAAATTAGATTAAAGAAGAGTGTACAAATAAATGGACAGTCCATCATTCTAAGGAAATAAAAATTAGAAAGCAAGAATGAAGTAGCCTGATCTAAGACAAAAGAACACTCCAAATCCTCCTCCAATGGGAAAGGGGAATTCCCCAAAAAGTCCCCTCCGCATGAGCCCATAAAGAAGCAACGTTAAAAACTCTATCCCAAAGCAAGGATTTAGAAAGAAGCTGATCCTTACATATCCTTGCATTTCGTTCCAACCAAATGCACAAAATGACACTCCCTGTCTCTAAATGAATGTCCATTTTCAAGAAATTTTTGTCCCAAAATGAATGTCTTTTTTTGTAAAAAACTGTGTCTAAATATTTTTTACCATAGTTTTTCACTATTTATTTTATACTTGCAAAACTAAATGTTTAGAACGTGGAAAACAAGAATATTTCTGCATCTTTGCCACTAAATTTTATGAAAAGTGCCCATTTTCAGATTGTCCCTCAAGATGAAATTTGGACATTCATTTATGGACTGAGGGAGTAGAAAACAAATCACAACTATTCATCTCCCTCCAACTACAAATTTTCATTAATTAAAGGGCAATCTTCAAGTAAAATAGTTTCTTAATCAGTGAGTGAAAGGGACGGAAGGAGTTCCGTTTGGAAGTCTACAAAGAACCATGTTAATGGAGCATCCGCTTTCAATAAAAACTTATTTACCTTCTTCACAAGGAACATAGGTATGAGAAGCAATGTTACCTGGACTTTGAAGGTGGGCGAGTGCAGGTCGTACAAGTCTAAAGCGACTGCGAGAATCGGATACGAGGTACGGGGGTCAAATTCTCCAAAAGATTATAAAGAGTGTTAAAGAGAAAGACCCACCCCCATGTCATGAGGTGCTGAGCTGATACTTTGGTGAAAGTGATGGGTCCAGGTAACCCATGTGAAAAGTCTTTGAACATATTCAATGGGCAATCTGATTACTAGTAATCGGGATATATTCATCTCCGAAAGCGGATTAACCTGAAAATAAAATGCTTGGGAGAAAGGTAAGATTTAGGAAAAATTCCCTAAGGGCCCTCCCGTTCAGATGTTATTCCTTTTTAAGGAAAGGCCTTTGATAAATTCCAAAAACAGAGTTCTTCCGAAATATTAATTTCCCATAAACCCCTGGCTTCCCCTCTCCATCCTCTTCTCACATATTCTCTCCTCCTCTCCTTCCCATTTGGATATCTACTTTATCTCTAAAAATCTCACACACACAAAAATGATCTCTATCCCTCTAACCATCTCCGGTGACGGTGATCAAAAGACGGCAATCGATGACCTTTTTTCCTCCGTCTCTATCTTCCTTCTCCCCCACTAGCGCCTCGTGCCTCACTACTTCCCACCTCTCTCTCTCTGCGCTCTTTCCTCTAAGGCTAGTGTTCTCCCTTCTCCATCCGGCGTCGGCGCCCCCTCCCCCTAGTCTTCTCTTTTCTTTCTAACAGAACCATCACCTCTCCCCACTCCTCCTCCCCAAATTCATTTTGTCCAGATATGGCCACGAGCTTCATATCTGACCTCCTCTTTCTCTAAAATCCCTCTCCCTAACAAATCTAAGATTTCATTTTAACTCTAGATCTGATTCTCAATCAGCCTTTATTTTTACTCCACAATTGATATACATAACAGAATTGCATAATTTAAAGATAGATAATATAGAAAATAAACTAAGACATATAGAAGATATCTATAGTATAAATGAGGGTGGTCCTTCTACTGTTCAGCGAACAGTTCCAACGGCGGAAATTCCCATTTTGCCCTCACTATTTTGTCCCTTTCCCAATTTGCCCTTAAAAAAAATTTAAAAAAAACGTGGCCTTGGACACGGGCATGGGTTAGTCTCTAGTATAAATCACAACCCCTCCGTGAACAGTACCACATGCCAAATTTTTCATTTTGCCCTTACTATTTTGTCCCTTTCCCATTTTGCCCTTTAAAAAAAAAAAAAAAAAAAAACGTGTCCTTGGACACGGGCTTTTACTAGTAAATGATAAAAAGAAACAAAGAATTGAAGAAGGAGAATGCAGTAAAATGTCAACAGATCATACATTAATACAAACAAAGGGTACAGCAAATATAATAAATTTACAATGTAGGTTATGGTTAGACTCAAAAATCTCGAAGTTCAACCAGTAATATACAAGACATTATTACGTAAGACAATTTTATTAATAGAATAATTAGAAGAGGATATGGTTCCACAAGTAATCAACAAATGATCCAAATAGAAGAGGAAATAAATTTAGATAGAAATATAGATCTATACAATCAACATCAATTAGACATACTAAATCCCAGAATACTATATCAAACATGTATGTTAAATATTAATACAGTCTTAATACGAAGCAGTAGAGAAGAAAGTCTTAGGGTTGTTGATAAAACAGTCACTATAGATTTATTCTCGCCAGTCGTTAACCTATCTTCTATTGTTCTTGTTACTAATTTATAAGTGAGTTGTTTTTTGTAATTTTGTGATACCAAACTGTTTGATATAACACTTTTAGTGGCTCCTGTGTCTAATAAGGCTGTTAATTCTAGTATTTATTTGTGGTTTTTGTTTTTCTAGTAGTAACATATTTCCACTATACTCCCTCCGTCCCAGGAAATGGTTCACCATTTTTGGTCCGGCACGCAAATTAAGGAAATAGGTGGGAAGAAAAAATGTTGCGAGTGTAATTTGAAAATAGGAGAGAATTAGTAGAGGAAATAGTAAATTTAAAAAGTGTTGTGAGTGTAATAGTGAATTAGGAGAGAGAATGAGTGGAGGAAATAGTGAGTGGGTATAATAGAATATTAATAAAAAATTTCCATTTTAGGAAAGGTGAAGCTTCAAACGGGACGCCATTTTGGGTAAAAGGTGAAGCATTTTCTGGGACGAAGGGAGTATATATTTCCTATAGGTAATCTATTACCTATTCCTTTATAACTTGATTCTCCTATATATTATTTGGATGGTTGTGTCCAATTTTCTCTACCTAATACCTCTTCTGTTGATGTACCAGGTTCTGCCCATTCTACTTTTGTTCTTTTACGAGGGTTTGGTATATTTTGATCCATGTATACTTGTTCTTGTTTATAAAAATCTGATAACATTGTTTTTCCTTGTTGTATATTTTCTACTAGGGGTAAATTATAAAATTCTTGTAATTTATTATAATTATCTTCACACACACACACACACATATATATATACTCCCTCCGTCCCGGCCGAATCGTCACTTTTTACCCAAAATGGCGTCCCGTTTATAGCGTCACCCTTTCCTAAAAAGGAAACTTTTATTAATATTTTATTATCCCATCCACTATTCCCTCCACTAATTCTCTCTCCTCTACACTCACAACACTTTTAAAATTCACTATTTCCTCCACTAATTCTCTCTCCTATTTTTAAATTACACTCACAACATTTTTACTTCCCACACTTTTCCTTAATTTGCGTGCCGGGCTAAAAATGGCGACGCTTCTACCGGGACGGAGGGAGTATATATATATAATAAGTCTTATATCTTATTTATAAGACTTATAAATTGTCTTTTAACCTATAGATTTATTATATTTAAGGCCTCAATGTGATTATTAAGTCTTATACTTGATTTATAAGACAATTTATAGGTCTTAAATCACAGGTCTTATATATCTCATATAAGACCATTTTATATATTAGACATATTAATGGTCTCATATAGATTACTCCCTCCGTCCACTTAGTTAGATCACAGTTACTGTTCACGCGTAGATTAAGGAAAAAAATAATGATATAAATGCTGTGAGTGTAAAAGTAAAATAGGAGAGAGAATGAGTGGAGTGAATAGTAAATTATAATGGTGTTGTGAGTATTAAAATAATGTAGGAGGAGAATGAGTGGAGGGAATAGTGATAAAAACTTTCCATTTTAGGTAAAAAAACAAAGTGTGAAGTATGTATTTGGACGCCCAAAATAGAAAGTGTGAAGTAAGTAAGTGGAGGGAGGGAGTATATAGATTATATACATATTTAAAAGTCTTTATAATAATTATAAGATTTATAAATTGTCTTTTAAAAAAGGTATAACACCTAAAAATTTATTATAGTTATGGCATCAATGTGCTTAATAGGTCTTATAATTAATTTATAAGATAAGTTATAGGTATTGAATTATAGGTCTTATATATGAGATATATAAGACCTATAAATGGTATTACATATCAGATTATATATATATATATATATATATATATATATATATATATATATATATATACTCCCTCCGTCCCATTAGTAAGAACAAATTTACTGTAGACACGGGAATTAAGGAAAAGTGAATTATAGTGGAGAGAATAGTGAATTATAATGGTGTTGTGAGTATTAAAATAATGTAGGAGAGAGAATGAGTAGAGGGAATAGTAAAGATTCCTTTCCATTTTAGGAAGTTTGTGATTTGTAATGGGACGACCAAAAAGGAAAGTTTGTGGTTTGTAATGGGACGGAGGGAGTATATATTAAAGGTCTTATATCATAATTATAAGGTATAAAACCTATAAATTTATTATAGTTATGGCCTTGATGTGCTTATTAGATCTTATACTTGATTTATAAGATAATTTATAGGTCTTGTATTATAGGTCTTATATATGAGATATATAAAACCTAGAAATGGTCTTACATATTAATATAGATTATTTACATATTTAAAAGTCATCATGATTATAAGACTTATGAATTGTCTTATATCATAGTTATAAGACTTACAAATTGTCTTATTACTGAACTATAAGAAACGAAATGGTCTTATACTTCAGTTATAAGAGTTGTAATATTTTACTTATCAGATTATGTCCGAGCTATTATTGGATTATTTTGATTTTGATTATTTGGTTGGAAAAAAGTCTTATACTTGAATTATAGAGGTTAATTGCTCTTATACTTCAGCTATAAGACTTATAATTTATAAACTATAAAATTAATTCATGGCAATTATTGAAAATTAAGTTTTTTATTGAAAAATTGGTCTTATAATGAATTATAAGAGACGAATTGGTCTTATACTTCAGCTATAAGAGTTGCACCAAGAGTGAGATGGCAGTTTTATTTGGTTGGAAAAAAGTCTTATACTTGAATTATAGAGGTTGATTGCTCTTATACTTCAGCTATAAGACTTATAATTTATAAACTATAAAATTAATTCATGGCAATTATTGAAAATTAAGTTTTTTATTGAAAAATTGGTCTTATAATGAATTATAAGAGACGAATTGATCTTATACTTCAGCTATAAGAGTTGCACCAAGAGTGAGATGGCAGTTTTATAATTGACTTAAATGGGGGCATTTCTTTAAATAAGTGACTTAACTGGAGTGTAATTTAATGTGAAAAATTTATCAGATTACTCCGTGGCTATTATTGAAATATTTGATTTTTTGGTTGAAAATAGTCTTATGCCTGAACTATAAGGGAAAAATTGGTTTTATTTAAGATATAAGAGTTGTAATGTGTAAATTATCAAATCAATTCATTGCTATATAATTGGAATCATTGATATTTTTTTGTTGGAAAAATTGTCTTATAGCTAAACTATAAGAGAAAAATTGGTCTTATACTTCAGCTAAAAAGAGTTGTTATGTGCAAATTATCAAATTTATTAGTGATTATTATTGAAATTTTTATTTTTTGGTTGAAAAATAAAAATTTGTCTTATAATTGAACTATAAGAGGCTAACAGATTTTATAATTCAGCTATAAGAGTTATTGTAATGTGTAAATTATCATATTAATACGTGGCATGCATATATGTAATTAAGTGACTTAACTTGGAATCATTGATTTTTTTGTTGGAAAAATTGTCTTATAGCTGAACTATAAGAGAAAAATTGGTCATATAATTAAGCTAAAAGAGTTATGTGCAAATTATCAAATTTATTCATGATTATTATTGAAATTTTTATTTTTGGTTGAAAAATAAAAATTTGTCTTATAATTGAACTATAAGAGGCGAATTGGTCTTATACTTCAGCAATAAGAGTTATTGTAATGTGTAAATTATCATATTAATACGTGGCGTACATATATGTAAATAAGTGACTTAACAAGTGACATTTTTCTAAATAAGTTACTTAACTAGAGGGTAATAATGTGGTTTTTTTTTAAAATAACGAATCTTATAAGTTCAACTATAATAGGCAAACTAGTCTTATACCTCAACTTTAAGAGCGAACCAGCATCCGGTAAAAAGTGGTGGAGCACTAGTCTGGTCATTGAGAAATTCGACTTTGCAGTTCGACTACACTAGCCCAATGACCCAAAAAAATTATTTAATTAAATTTTTAGGTTTTTCATATTATTATAAATTTTTAACAAAAGTTTAGGCCTTTTATACTTTTTAAAATTATAGTCTTTAATTTTCTGAAATTTGATTTTTTTTTGTTTGATATTTTTTGTGAATATTCTGGAATCTCATTAATTGATTGTGAAATTTCGTTAATTGATTGTGAAATCTCTTTTTTTTCATTTTTTTTCTTCACCTTGTTTGAACTAATATTAGATATTGTAAAATTAAGAAAATATATTACATTGGTTTAATGGTTAAAGCTTTTATGTGTGTTGTATAGGTCTTGGGTTCAACACCCACACCCTTCATGGATTAGTTTTTCTTTTAATTTTTCTAGCATTAAAAACAAAGAGGGCGGGCCTAACCAGGAAAGCAGGGCGAGCAGGGGTGGGGCGGGCTGGGCTTGGAGGGTAGTTCAGTCTTTGTGAAAGTGAGGGATGTCTTTGGACTATCAAAATCCCTTGTCCTATACGGGAATTAAATCTGGCATGGAGGGCTCTAGGGGAAGAATCCCTAAGATTTCGCCTTATGTTCTGTTTTCATTTCTAGGGTATCTTGACGGAAGTTGCCAAAAGTAAGTCCGTGTTACTCAAGCTCCATCTGTTTTTGAATAGCTTTTTTCAAAATGTCTTCGGCTTCCTCGGTGAATATCTTGGTAGAAGATCCAAGGATGGGTTGAGGCCCAGTCGGCTGTTTGATTCCAATAAGCGGCCACCTTTTTTCTTTTTCGGCTGATCCCGGGAAGGGCCGGCTGCCCCGAGTACCAACTACCAATTTTGCTAGGGAGCTGAGTTGTTTGGCTTTGGGATGAGATAGAGAGCATGAGCAACAGAGGTAAATGCTTTGATTCAACCAACAGAATAGAAAGACCTTGACCAACCAAAATTTTCAGGTAAAGCTTCAAAATTAAAATACAATTTTTAGTGGCAACTGGAGGTTTTGACCTGGAGAAGAGAGATTGAGTCATTAGAAGCAGTGACAGGGAAGATTCTGATTGTAGAATGTCTTTAATTGTCACCAGAAGGCAGCTGCAAGTGGTAAGACAACAGTAACATCAAGCAGATTTGGACTCACGTACTCCCTCCGTCCCTAAATGAATGTCTGAATTTCATTTTAAGGGACACTCTGAAAATGTGTGTTTTTTTTATACATTTTAAATTTTAATGGCAAAGATGCATAATATTCTCGTTACCCACTTTCTAAACATTTAGTTTTACAATAATAAATGAAGAGCAGAAAAAAATTTAGGTAAAAAAGCATTTAGGGACAATTTTTTACAAAAAAAGACATTCATTTTGGGACAACAATTTCTTGAATTTGGACATTCATTTCGAGACGGGGGGAGTAGTAAAATGCAGTTCCAAAGTCATTGTGAGAACTTCTACTAAATGGGGTAATAAGCAAGAAGATGGCTGCTTATAGCAACGAACTTGCATCGTCAATCACCGTTATGATAATATTTACCCTATTTCACTGCTTAAAAGAGAGAGTCAGGGGCACATCGGCAAAGAATTGAGAATCATAGAACTAAAAAGTTAGATCGTCATTTTCTACTTCAATCATATACCATTGGTGCAAGTTTCATTCAAATTGGTTATCTATTCCATGTTAAGGCTTCATATATATAGTTGAGTCCCTATCTAATACCTTAAGCTTTTCGATGAGTTGGTAACTTATAATGGTATCATAGTTCTGGTTTGGCAAGGTCTTGGGTTCATGTCACCTAAGTGGTGTGGTTGGTACCATGTGATGCCTGGTGTGGCATGTTCTTTTAACTCTCTACATCTGGACAGTTCACAGTGGCAGGAGTGGGTAAAGGTTTGAAATATATAGTTGAGCCCCTATTTAATAGTGTAAGCTTTAGCTGACTTGGTTAACTTAAACAGAGTATTCCATTTGTAATGCATGCCAAATTGGGTATTCCAATGCCAAGCATGGACCCACTTCCTTCTAACTTTGAGGGTTCAGAAAGTCTGAAATAGAAACTGCGTTTCTCCTTTTTTGGATCTCAATCAGCTTGACAATTTTGTTTTGCTAAAAAAACTGGGGAAAGTCTTATCTTCAGATGAGCTCTGACTTACCTGGGAATCGACCAACAGCATAATTCGGTCCACTTATACCTCTTCTAACAAGGCATCATAGCTTCATTTCAAGAGAAAATAATCATTTTTTTTTTATAAAAGAAGAAATTTATTAGAAGAGAGAATAAAGTACAACGAGTAGAGGACAAGGTGTCCTCTTAGAAAATAAAACTGGAAAAAAATAGAAAGTAGTCTAAACAAACTACAAAATATCAAAACTAACGTAAAGTAATTCTCCAATCTCTACACAAGTCTGTCATAGATAATCCTCGATAAGCTCCCATAGCCGATGCCCACAAGGAAGCAAGATATACAATCCTCTCCTTGAGGAAAAGAAAAGAAAAGGATCTGTTCTCGAAAATTCTAGCATTCCGTTCCAACCATATACACCACAACGTCACAAATATCCCACACTTCAAAAGAAAATAATCATGTTACACATGATTGGAAGCCTTTTACACTATATTCTAGCCTCAGAAGCCTCACTGTCCAATCACTGTCTGCTACGGGGAGATTAAACTTCAAAAACATTCGACCAGCAGAAAACAAAATCCTAATAGACCCTAAAGGGTCCCTAAACCTTATTTTTCTTTACTTAACCGATTATATTACCGTTTTCCATATACCAGCTCAGAGGCACTATCCAAAACCCTAAGTTAATCCAGTGTATCAATCTACCTAAAAGGAGAAGACTACAACAACAACAACAACAAAGCCTTAGTCCCAAAATAAAAGGAGAAGACTGAAAGTAAGAAATATGGTGCCAATACACACAAAAGTAACAACACAAAATCCAATTCAAAAACAAAAGGCTATTGCCTTTATTTGAATACTCACACAAATGCAAGAAAAAAGAAGGAAAAACTAGAACAATAAGAACTGAGCAATCCGACGCTTTTGTTATATTTTACAGGTCAAAGTAACTCACGTTATTTAGGTTCTAAGAATAAAGATAAACATCAGCGTAGAAGAAGATATACCTGCTTGTGGCTGGGACAACTCTCTGGTCCACAGGAGTTAGAAATGCATGGACTTTCTTGGGGTATGAATGATGTCTGAGTAGTGCCAACTGAGTTAACAGTTGATTCTTCAGCTGCTGAGAAATCAGAACTATCGAACGTTGATAGGGAAACACACTCATCAAAATATGAAATGGCTTCATCTGTCAAACGCTTTGACATCCTTTTCCTTTCACTGCTTGTCTGTGATCAGATCAGGTATTGTTGCTTTTAGAATGCATTAAAATGAAAAAAAAAAAATTTAAAAATACAACAATGACGATAACAAATATACCATTCACAGGCATTAAAAAACAGAAATAATTTAGGAAGCCGTCATCTCATCATCATGCTGAACATCTCTCTCTCTCTCTCTCTCTCACACACACACACTTACAAAGACACACAAGGAAAACATACATTCAGAAAGGGAAGACTCACCCACTCCTATACCTGTAGAAAATTAAAGGACATAAAGATGCACAGACAATCATGCATAGACGCATGCTGATACACAAATCTATACAAAGGAAAAACCATGTTGGCAAGCTTTTGCAAGTTTGTGGATATGCAAATAATGTGTTGACGTGGAATGTGGAAGATAAATCCTGTGTATCTGAGTGATTAAAAGAAGCATAATTTTAAGGTTGCATATGAACAAGAAAACTAGAAAGAAGTATGGAAGGGGTTATAAAAAACTTAAAAGAACTAATGAATGAAAACCGTGACTAGAAGTTGGGCTTTTAGATTGGCTACCAGCAATAACGCTTTCAGAGAGGAGTCTACTAGCAGAACTATTCTTTTAACTTTTCAACATTCTATAAATTTGCTCTAATAACTTGCGTAAATCTGGATGTAAGCGCACATCTTCATTTTAAATTTTGTAAACAGTCATCTTTATGCTCTTAGTGACCAGCAAAGTCTCTCAATACTCTGCACTTTATCCTTCTATATCTATCACCCTCTGTGGTACCCAACGCCAAACTTAAACTGATATAATGGTACTTGTATGATATAACAATTGTAAAGGTCACAGAGAACAACAACATACACAAAACAGAATCCGGCCTCTTCTCTTGTATGCATGTCAGAGTAAGAGGGGTGACGATCAGACCCTGGTGTTTGACCTTGTTTTAGTGATCTAAAATTCAGAGGTTAGGCATGGTACTTTATAACTTACCTCGCTTCACTATTTCCCTTGAATTAGTACCCCTAGCAGTGATTACTAGAATGGAGTTCAGAAAACATCAATATGGATATATTTCTTGAGTTGCAAAGCTGTTAAACATGATAATACAGCATTATTATTATTCTTTTGAAACAATGGACGAAATGAAAAGAAGAAAAAGTAACAATATAAAATTTTATAAAGTAAATGCCATATTTAAGAACCATGAAACGGAGGTAATGGACATGCAACTTCTTCTATCCCTGTCTTGTAATGTAGAATTAATGTGACACTAGGATAGAATGTAAAACACTGATATATTAATGGAACTTAATAAAATAGACTAGATAGCCTACTCTGCGTCCTTTATGAGATCTGCGACTGCTGGATGTCTTTGGATCTGGAAGCATCTCTTTGAGGATTCTAGTCAACTCCTGCCCATGATGTTCTTCAATAGCCAGATCTTCGCGAAGTTTTTTGGCACGTTCTTGGCACTGCGTGTTTTCAAGATGAATCTATATTACAATAGGGAATGGAAAACACCGAGACAAAGAGTAGTTCAAATAGAATCTCAAGAAATGATCTGACGGCCTAAATCTCCCAACCCTCAACCGTGTTGTAACTTCCCAATCCCACCCACTGTAGCAGTTACCAACAGGTACTAAATTCTCCTCCCCATTTCATCATCGCAAAAAAGGAAAGGAACCCCTCCTTCATGAATTGTTGTTGAATGGTATGTATCTAGCATTAT
This sequence comes from Adenophora triphylla var. japonica, assembly GCA_022495995.1. Lineage (NCBI taxonomy): Eukaryota > Viridiplantae > Streptophyta > Magnoliopsida > Asterales > Campanulaceae > Adenophora > Adenophora triphylla. The sequence continues at coordinate 149,381 of JAFEMH010002983.1, read as the reverse complement.
TCAGTTTTCTTGAATTTGACTTCTACTACCCACCATAATTCGGGGCTAGGGTTTAATTTAGGGATTTCAATTCTTCTGAATGAATCAGGTTTTACTTTTGTGGTGAGTCTTGCTTTGATTGGTTAAATAGTCTTATATTATTCAAATTCAAGTGGAGTATTCAGTCTTACTTTAGTTCTCGGTTCGTAATATTAATTCAGCTTTGTGTTTCTATTATGTTCTTACATCGTGCAAGTGTTGGTCCCATGAGAGCAGTCATGAAAGCAAAAAAGGATTTATCAGAAGGAGTGGCCGATATTATTATTTTGAAAAATAGTCTAAAGGAATCCAAGTTATTGGTAAATGTAAGCTTTTGGTCTTATTTAATGATAATTTGGAGCTATGGTATGAAAGATACGAAAAAATCCCACTTTCTAAAATAGAAAATTATTACTTTTAATACTTCTTTACAAATACTTTTAATTGTTATGAATGCGAATTGATTTTGCAGGGGATTTTGATGAATGTACAATTTTCATGAACAACTTAAATAACAGTTTCCTCATTTCATGGTAAGATCACTATCAGGATGATGCTTTTGATTTACGTCCAAGCATAGTATACCCACAATCTCTCTCCTATCTCTATAGTATGTAATGTATCTAACCATATTTTGACAAATGTGATTGTACGGGTTGTACATAGCAGGGTATGAAACAGGCAAATGTTGCTATTGCTTCTGATAACTAAAATTTGGGGATCATAATACAGATAATTGGGGATTGAATTTGTGTGTATATTAAGGATTCATATGCTATCAATTTGGATTTTCTTTTATATTTAATTCTCTTAGAATGAATATATTGTTTGTTTGTTTGTTATGATCAATTATGAGATGCTATACGAAAAAATCCCACTTTCTAAAATAGAAAATTATTACTTTTAATGCTTCTTTATAAATACTTTTAATTGTTATGTATGTGAATTGAGTTTTATGTATGCCAATTGATTTTGCAGGGGATTTTGATGAAATTACAATTTCCATGAACAACTTAAATAACAGTTTCCTCATTTCATGGTAAGATCACTTTCGCGATGATGCTTTTGATTTACGTCCAAGCATAGTATACCCACAATCTCTCTCCTCTCTCTATAGTATGTAATGTATCTAACCATATTTTGACAAATGTGCTTGTACATGTTGTACATATCAGGTTATGAAACAAGCAAATGTTGGTATTGCCTTTAATAACTAAAATTTGGGGCTCCTAATACGGATAATTGGGGATTGAATTTGTGTGTATATTGAGGATTCATATGCTATCAATTTGGATTCTCTTTTATATTTAATTCTATTAGAATGAATATATTGTTTGTTTGTTTGTTTGTTTGTTTGTTATGATCAATTATGAGATGCTATACGAAAAAATCCCACTTTCTAAAATAGAAAATTATTACTTTTAATACTTCTTTATAAATACTTTTAATTGTTATGTATGTGAATTGATTTTTATGTATGCAAATTGATTTTGCAGGGGATTTTGATGAATGTACAATTTCCATGAACAACTTAAATAACAGTTTCCTCATTTCATGGTAAGATCACTATCGGGATGATGCTTTTGATTTACGTCCAAGCATAGTATACCCACAATCTCTCTCCTCTCTCTATAGTATGTAATGTATCTAACCATATTTTGACAAATGTGTTTGTACAGGTTGTACATATTAGGGTATAAAACAGGCAAATGTTGCTATTGCTTCTAATAACTAAAATTTGGGGATCATAATACGGATAATTGGGGATTGAATTTGTGTGTATATTAAGGATGCATATGCTATCAATTTGGATTCTCTTTTATATTCAATTCTCTTATAATGAATATATTGTTTGTTTTTTTGTTAGGATCAATTATGAGATGCTATACGAAAATTTTCCACTTTCTAAAATAGAAAATTATTACTTTTAATACTTCTTTATAAATACTTTTAATTGTTATGTATGAGAATTGATTTTGCAGGGGATTTTGATGAATGTACATTTTTCATGAACAACTTAAATAACAGTTTCCTCATTTCATGGTAAGATCACTATCGGGATGATGCTTTTGATTTACGTCCAATCATAGTATACCCACAATCTCTCTCCACTCTCTATAGTATGTAATGTATATAACCATATTTTGACAAATCATAGTTGTACATATCAGGGTATGAAACAGGCAAATGTTGCTATTGCTTCTAATAACTTAAAATTTGGGGCTCATAATACGGATAATTGGGGATTGAATTTGTGTGTATACCGAGGATTCATATGCTATCAATTTGGATTCTCTTTTATATTTAATTCTCTTAGAATGAATATATTGTTTGTTTGTTATGATCAATTATGAGATGCTATACGAAAAATTCCCACATTCTAAAATAGAAAATTATTACTTTTAATACTTCTTTATAAATACTGTTAATTGTTATGTATGCGAATTGATTTTGCAGGGGATTTTGATGAATGTACAATTTCCATAAACAACTTAAATAACAGTTTCCTCATTTCATGGTAAGATCACTATCGGGATGATGCTTTTGATTTACATCCAAGCATAGTATACCCACAATCTCTCTCCTCTCTCTATAGTATGTAATGTATCTAACCATATTTTGACAAATGTGTTTGTACAGGTTGTACATATCAGGGTATGAAACAGGCAAATGTTGCTATTGCTTCTAATAACTTCAAATTTGGGGCTCATAATACGGATAATTGAGGATTGAATTTGTGTATACTGAGGATTCATATGCTATCAATTTGGATTCTCTTTTATATTTAATTCTCTTAGAATGAATATATTGTTTGTTTGTTTGTTATGATCAATTATCGGGGGATCAAACTAATGAGCCATACTATGAAACTTTGGAAAAGAGTGATTGCACAAAGGCTGAGAAAAATTGTGGATATTTCGGATAACCAATTTGGGTTTATGCCAGGAAGATCGACTATGGAGGCAATATATCTTATGAGACAAACCATGGAGAAATATCGGGATCAAAAGAAAGATTTGCATATGGTTTTCATTGATTTGGAGAAGGCGTATGATAAAGTGCCAAGAGAGGTACTTTGGTGGGCATTAGCAAAGAAGGGTGTTTCAAAGAAATATATTGATATTATCAAGGACATGTATAATGGAGTTAGTACTTGTGTACAGACTAGTGTTGGGAAGACTGAAGAGTTCCCTATAAAGATTGGAGTGCATCAAGGTTCCGCACTTAGCCCCTTTCTTTTTGCTTTGATAATGGACGAATTGACGAGGTCAGTTCAAGATGATCCCTTTGTATAAGAATAAAGGTGATGTCCAAGATTGTGCCAACTATCGGGGGATCAAACTAATGAGCCATACTATGAAACTTTGGGAAAGAGTGATTGCACAAAGGCTGAGAAAAATTGTGGATATTTCGGATAACCAATTTGGGTTTATGCCAGGAAGAACGACTATGGAGGCAATATATCTTATGAGACAAACCATGGAGAAATATCGGGATCAAAAGAAAGATTTGCATATGGTTTTCATTGATTTGGAGAAGGCGTATGATAAAGTGCCAAGAGAGGTACTTTGGTGGGCATTAGCAAAGAAGGGTGTTTCAAAGAAATATATTGATATTATCAAGGACATGTATAATGGAGTTAGTACTTGTGTACAGACTAGTGTTGGAAAGACTGAAGAGTTCCCTATAAAGATTGGAGTGCATCAAGGTTCCGCACTTAGCCCCTTTCTTTTTGCTTTGATAATGGACGAATTGACGAGGTCAGTCCAAGATGATATACCAAAGTGTATGTTGTTCGCACATGATATTGTGCTGATTGATGAGACAAGAGAGGGTGTTGAAAGTAAATTGAAGTTGTGGAGACACACTTTGAAATCTCGAGGTTTTCGATTAAGCAGAAGCAAGACTGAATATTTGAAGTGTAAGTTTAGCAGAGTTGGAAGTAGGGAGGCAGGGGCGGTCACATTTGATGGAAATATTATCCAAGCTTCTGAGTTTTTTCGCTATCTTGGATCCATTATCCAAAAGGATGGAGAATTAGATGGAGAAGTGGCTCATAGGATTAAAGCAGGTTGGTTGAAGTGGAAGAGTGCTACAGGGTTTTTATGTGATCGCGGCATGTCCAATAGATTAAAGGAAAAATTCTACCGCACGGCAATTAGGCCGGCATTGCTTTACGGCACCGAATGTTGGGCCGTGAAACAGTGTCACGTGCATAAGATGAATGTGGCGGAGATGCGTATGCTTCGATGGATGTGCGGTCATACAAGAAAGGATCGATTGCGGAATGAGGTGATCAAAGGTAAAGTAGGAGTTGCGCCCATTGAGGATAAAATGAGGGAAAATCATCTACGGTGGTTTGGACATGTGAGAAGGAGACCGAGTGATGCACCGGTTAGGAGGCCGGAACAGTGGAGAAATGATAAAATGGCGAGGGGTAGGGGAAGACCCAAACAAACTTGGATTAGAGTAATTGAAAATGATATGAATTTACTTGGAGTGGATGAAAGTATGGTGTTGAAGAGGCCGGAGTGGAGGGCAAAAATCCATGTGGGGGGTTGATTTTTTTTTTTTTATTATTATTATTTTTATTTTATTTTATTTTATTATATTATTTATTTATTTTTTTTCACGATAACATATGAGGATTCATGTTAGCCGACCCCAAATTATTTTGGGACTAAGGCTTTGGGACTAAGGCTTTGTTGTTGTTGTTGTTGTTGTTGTTGTTGTTGTTGTTTGTTATGATCAATTATGAGATAGTGATATATCGTTTTAGTTGCAGGATTGTCAATTGCTTAATTCGGATCTCCAACAAGGCTTGATGCGATCATGATTGCAGGAGTGTCAATTGCTTAATTCTGATTTCCCGTGCCCTTTTAACCTTGTTTTTAACTCCCCACTCACCACGAACAGTTACCTGTTTTTGATCTGGGAAGTTACCTCAGCTCGCTCCGCTTCCTCAAACTAATCAGCCGTCTGCGCTCCATCCTCTCCTACAACGGCTTCTTCTTCTCTCCTTTTCACCTTCTCTCTACATCCCGTCCTCACACATCCTAATGATTATCGTCCCCTTCTAACTGAGAAACCGCTCTAAAACCCTGATGTTGCCCAGCTCCACCACGAGGAAGAGAAGTTGGAAGAATTCTTAATAATCAATCAATTTTTAGATAAATTGGGTTATTTTCTTTCTCTCTATGTTGTTATGTCAATTTTGCTATTTCAACCTGAAATGTGCTTCCATTGAATTTAAATTGGTGTGGTTTTTTGTTTGTTGCAGTTGTTGGATTTTTGACATGAAAAACCACCAGCTTCATTTTTTATGCTTTTCTTGCCTAGGATTAGCCTAGTGGTGCAGATAGAATTTGCATGGATCAGCTTAGAGCTGAGACGATCTAGGATGAGTGATCTTATAAAAGATGAGTGAATTGATCTTTTATGCACTACAGAAAAATGTAAAAGCATATAATTTATTTTCGGTTCTAAGTATTGACAAAACTTTGAAATCTGTTTTGGAGTATAGTTGAAGCATCAGATGCTTAAAATAAATATATTGCAGGGAAAATTAAAGCCACAATGTAAGTGTACAGGAAGAGTGATCGAATTAAGGAGTATATTAATGATGTAGTGGAAGTGTACAGGAAGAGTGATCGAATTATGGGCATTAAAATGGTGATACGTGATGAGATTATAACTATTATTTCTGCCTATGCACCACAAGTAGGGTTGGATGCATCTATTAAACAAGTGTTCTGGGAAGATTTGGAGGAGGTGGTGCAACGAGTACCTAGTGGTGAGAAATTAGTGATTGGTGGTGATCTGAACGGGCATGTGGGATCTAGTCGACATGGCTTTGAGAGCATACATGAAGGTTTTGATTTTGGGGAGAGGAATGAAGCAGGAAATAGTATCCTGGACTTTGCGTTGGCATATGACTTGAGTATAATGAACACTTGGTTCAAGAAGAGAGAATCTCACTTGGTGTCCTATAGGAGTGGAGGTAATGCGAGTCAGATTGACTTCTTCTTAGTAAGAAATGCTTGTAGAAAGAGTTATACAGATTGCAAGGTTATTCCGGGGGAGAGCACAGCAACTCAACATAGACTAGCGGTACTTGATTTTCGAAGTAAGAGAATTTCGAGGAAGAGAAAACCACAGGTAGACCCTAGAATCAAGTGGTGGAGACTTCAAGGGGAGAATCAACAGAAATTTGTAGCTAAGATGGTCGATACCGGTATTTGATCGGATAATATGGAGGATATGGATATAGATTCGACTTGGACTAAGATGGAACATACCATAAAGGAGGTGGCGAAAGAAGTCCTTGGAGAATCTAGAGGAAACGGGCCACCAAGTAAGGACACATCATGGTGGAACGAGGAAGTAAAACAAGCAATAAAGGGCAAGCGAGAATGCTACAAATTATTGGGGAAATGTAGGAGCGACGAGAACTATGAGAAGTATAAAGAAGCTAGAAGAGATGCTAAGAAAGCAGTAAGAGACGCAAGAGCAAAGGTGAATCAAAAACTTTATGATAAGTTGGATACAAAAGAAGGGGGAAAAGGACATCTACAGAATCCCTCGTACGAGGGATAAGAGGACACGAGATATTGGGACGGTTAAATATGTGAAAGATGTAGATCAAAGAGTTCTAGTCGGGGATAAAGAGATAATAGATAGATGGAGTTCGTACTTTGATACCTTGTTCAATGGCGGTCAAGAGCAGGATATTGGAGATTTAAATATCTCTTCGAGTATGGTTAATCGAGATTTTATGCGAAGAATTCAAAAGAGTGAAGTGGAAATGGCAATGAAAAAGATGAGATTGAAGAAAGCTGTAGGACCGGATGGTATATCAATTGAGGTTTGGAGATGTTTTGGGAAGAGGGGAATAGATTGGTTAACAACGCTATTTAACAAGATATGGAGATTTAACACAATGCCATTGTAGTGGCGGAAGAGTACTTTGATCCCTTTGTATAAGAACAAAGGTGATGTCCAAGATTGTGCCAACTATCGGGGGATCAAACTAATGAGCCATACTATGAAACTTTGGAAAAGAGTGATTGCACAAAGGCTGAGAAAAATTGTGGATATTTCGGATAACCAATTTGGGTTTATGCCAGGAAGATCGACTATGGAGGCAATATATCTTATGAGACAAACCATGGAGAAATATCGGGATCAAAAGAAAGATTTGCATATGATTTTCATTGATTTGGAGAAAGCGTATGATAAAGTGCCAAGAGAGGTACTTTGGTCGGCATTAACAAAGAAGGGTGTTTCAAAGAAATATATTGATATTATCAAGGACAAGTATAATGGAATTAGTACTTGTGTACAGACTAGTGTTGGGAAGACTGAAGTTCCCTATAAAGATTGGAGTGCATCAAGGTTCCGCACTTAGCCCCTTTCGTTTTGCTTTGATAATGGACGAATTGACGAAGTCAGTCCAAGATGATATACCAAGGTGTATGTTGTTCGCAGATGATATTGTGCTGATTGATGAGACAAGAGAGGGTGTTGAAAGTAAATTGGAGCTATGGAGACACTTTGGAATCTCGAGGTTTTTGACTAAGCAGAAGCAAGACTGAATATTTGGAGTGTAAGTTTAGCAGAGTTGGAAGTAGGGAGGCAGGGGCGGTCACATTTGATGGAAATATTGTCCAAGCTTCTGAGTTTTTTCGCTATCTTGGATCCATTATCCAAAAGGATGGAGAATTAGATGGTGATGTGGCTCATAGGATTAAAGCAGGTTGGTTGAAGTGGAAGAGTGCCACAGGGTTTCTATGTGATCGCGGCATGCCCAATAGATTAAAGGGAAAATTCTACCGCACGGCAATAAGATCGGCATTGCTTTACGGCACCGAATGTTGGGCCGTTAAATAGTGTCACGTGCATAAGATGAATGTGGTGGAGATGCGTATGCTTCGATGGATGTGCGGTCATACAAGAAATGATCGATTGGAAAATGAGGTGATCAGAGGTAAAGTAGGAGTTGCGCCCATTGAGGATAAAATGAGGAAAAATCGTCTGAGGTGGTTTAGAGATGTGAGAAGGAGACCGAGTGATGCACCGGTTAGGAGGCCGGAACAGTGGAGAAATGATAAAATGGCGAGGGGTAGGGAAAGACCCAAACAAACTTGGATTAGAGTGATTGAAAATGATATGGGTTTACTTGGAGTGGATGAAAGTATGGTGTTGAAGAGGCCGGAGTGGAGGGCAAAAATCCATGTGGGGGGCTGATTTTTTTATTATTATTTTTTTATTTATTATTATTTTTTTTATTTATTATTTTTTTATTTTTATTTTTTTTTTAATTTATTTTTTTTTTCCAACAACCTTTTCACACGATGACATATGAGGATTCATGTTAGCCGACCCCAAATTATTTTGGGACTAAGGCTTTGTTGTTGTTGTTGGAAGTTTTTTTTTCTAGTTTTCTTTCAGTTTTAGCTATATTACAGTAGGTGCGATTTGTACTGAAGTGAGAGTCTGAGTTAAAAGAGTACTCTTGAACTAAGTTGTGATTTTGATGACTACATTTAGTTTCTAATAAATCATCTTTAAGGTGTTCCATATAAGGGACTGCGTGACTAAACACACAAATGCAAATTTGATTTTTTTTTTCAACATTCATTTAGATTTAGGGACAGGAAGTAATAATTTATTAACTTTGTTCATGCAATTAATTTTGGGAGTGAGGAAGTCTGCTAACTTATGTAGGTGGTGACTTAGGATGATCCTCTCTCTGTTTCCTTGGTTGGCAATAGGAAGTTCATTCATATTTACCTAAATAATTATGGAAATTAGACTGGATTTTTGGGACATCTTTATGTGACGGAGGGAGTATTTTGTTTTGCATCATGTCCCATCTTTAATAAAACAAATGCAGTTTCATTTGGATACAAAGACTGCAATATGTCTTTAAAAAATGAGTTTTTTTAAAAAAAATTATAACTTAATCTGGACTGATTGCACATAAACACATGCACATAAGTATTTTTGTCACATATGGAATTCAAGTTGAATGTTTAATTTTATTTCACCTCACAAAAACACATCCATATAAGTAATGTCTAAAATGTTTAATTGTATTTTTCTATTCTCACCTGAACACATATACACACAAGTATTACTCTATCCGTTCCAAATTGAATTTTAATTTTTCAAATGTTTAATTTTTCATATAATCTATCACACATTACTCTCTTCGGAATGAATGTAATACAAATTGTTGTTAATATGATCTTATTCTATAGTGTTTCATTGTTTGCTTTTCTATTTTAATGAGATATTGGGAAGGTTTTATTGATGTTCATCTTTATATTTTCTTCGCTTGACCACCGTGCATACCGTCTCCGTGTCATTGGCACGGGCATTTGAGTACTAGTAATTTAGTTATCCTGAAAAAAGGTTGTGAACTTAAACATCATCAAGTGAGAGACAAAATTTGCACTTCCACTCAATTTAATTATGAAACTTTTAAAGTAACAGATTGTCGAAATCAAAATAATAATAATAATAATAACAGTAATAATAATAATAATAATAATTTAACACCATTGTATTTGGGGGAAAATTAGTTTATGCCAGTAAATTTTTTTTTTTGATGCACCTTATCTTTTAGGTGAAAATTAGACAATTATATAATTTTGACTCCCAAATCCCAATTGATTTGACTTTGTTCTGGCTGCTACCATATACTGAGTTTTCTATCATTATGTTATCTAGGCCCCCTTACGACAAATTCTTGGCTTTGCCATTGATTCCTTGTTAATACAAATGTGCAATACGGAAATCAAGCATAAGCTATCCAAGCTAAGAATGAAATGACAAAGATCACCTCGCCGAGTTTCTTGGCATATTCCTTTCTGATCTCCGAGACTAATTCCACACCTCCAGGTTTTACCACGGCAGGCGGGATATCAGTAACATTCGCACTTGCAATGGCAGCAACTTTGCTCCTTCGAATGGCCTGAAGTCATAAGGGAATGATTAATAGAATATATGAAACAGTAAATGAGGTGAAACATGTCAAGATGAGCAGTCGAAATAAGAAACTGATCATACATAAATAGTTTGTAAAACTTTAAGAGAAATCTTATACCTAGTTGAATAGAGGAAAGGAAATAGAATACACGAAACCGTAAATGAGGTGAAACATGTCAAGATAAGCAGTCGAAATAAGATACTGAGCATACTTATATAGTTTGTAAGACTTTAAGAAAAATCTTATGCCTAGTTGAATGGAGGAAAAGGAAAAAGAATACATGAAACCGCTAATGAGGTGAAACATGTCAAGATAATCAGTCAAAATAAGAAACTGAGCATACGTAAATAGTTGGTAAACTTTAAGAGAAATCTTGTACCTAGTTGAATGGAGGAAAAGGAAGTACGCAGCTTTATACAAGTAGATAGAACAAGACCGAGTTGAGATTTAAAAACTACTCTTGGCTTTTACCATGGTGTCAGTGTCACATAACCAAGGTACCAGACCACAACTGACATTAAGGGCCAGACTACTCAGCCTACAATTTGAAGACTGTTATGGTGGAGAAAGTGTAAAGGTGAGGGAGGATACATCTGTGCCACAAAGTACATGATGGGATAGGGTAGCATCATGCCCCCATGCAAGCCCAAGGGTCGTGCTCGGTCAGACAGGGTCATTGATAGAATAGGAATAGTATTACTACTTAATTATTTCAGTTTCAACCTCCCTTAAAAATTACATGATTACATTTCGAAAAGAAAAAAGATTTTATTGGAAAGAGGAATATACAATTAGATGACCAAGGAGTCCAAAATACACACGAAAAATGAAAAAGCCTTATCAACAAACTAAAACTACACAATATCAACAGCCAATCACGCCTACAACCCTCAAAAAGAACCTTTGTCCGACACCCAAAGAGAGGTCAGAGAAACCACTCTCTCCCATAGAAGATGATTTGGAAGTTGCTGATTCCTAAAAACCCTGTTATTCCTTTCTATCCTTATGCACCAATAGATAACTTATAACAACCCACACCTCATAAATGAACAACACGCGGAGCTCTCCAAAAACCTCGAAATGCATCTGCAAGAAAGATGTCTACAAACGAGGGCACGCACAATTTTCCAAGGCAAACCAAATAACCAATTCCAAAGATAACGAAGCACCACCACAATGAAAAAAAAATTATCTTACCCCAATGTCTGACCCATAGGACCCAAATGTCAATTGACATAACAACCCTACTATTTTTGAGGTAAAAGACGTAAATGCCTATCATGTGACATGCATATGATCAATTTTTTTTATATTTTTTATGTCCATTTGACGAAGGGTGCAAAGTGGGACGATTTGGAAATTAAAGTACCAACCAACTTTTCAAACGGGGGTACAAAGTGTGATAGGGTGTATATTGAGGGGGTAGAAGTAGTTTGGCCTTAAATTTCTGAGTTGTTGCACCTACTCAATAGTCAACTACATTTAAAGTCAACCCCTTTGCAACTTTAACGAACTTCTGTGCAAGTTGGCCCAATCAAGTGCGGTTTCAATTTTAGAAGTTGCATTGCTAGTGCTAAATGAAACTCTCAGCGATCATACTTGAGAATAGAGACCATATTTATGATTGAATAAACAACTTTTTGACATCCGTACTATTCCAGATTATTTTAACCTGTGTACTATTGTAATTGCCAAACTAATCTGCGTACTATTGATTAATTAATAAAACTAACCAATTTTTCTAACAACCATTAAGAATTTAACGGGATTGTCCTAGTAAGTATCTAGTTGGCCATTCCATGCTGATGTGTGTTTAAACAAAAACTAAACTAAATTGTTAAAATTCTAACGAAATCATAAAAAATAAGGGATTTCAATTGACTAGAGGGGTATTTTTAATCGAAGTTTCCTAGCTACAATCACATGTGTAGATGTGATTGGCTTTTCAACTAAATTTGTATGTGGTGATTGTCAAGTGATTGCTTGTTCCATACAAAGTCAAACTTTTGAATGAATATAATTTAGATTTTGACAAGTGATTGCAAAACAAAATTGTAGGTTCTATTCCTAGGGTTTTATTGGGTTCTTGAATATTATGTGAAATTTGCAGAAAATATAATATTTGAAGAACACTAAATTGTGGACGTGTGAACGCCCAATTTTACTAAAGCGAATGAACCCCCGACAATGATTGATTGTATGATTAATTTGCATATTGGTGAGATATATATAAATCTATTCCGTAGATACTTCTATTCTTGAATTTAGTAACCCTTGCTTGCTTTGTTTATTTCTTGTTGACTTTTGAGTAGTTAACTAATTTCAATTGTTTAAGTAGGAATTATAACAATCAAAATCAAACCCCAATCTTTTCTCTTCTTGTTTAATTGTTGAGAATCAAATTGTTGATACACAAGTCCTTATGAATTCGACCCTTGCTAGTGCATATTACTACATTGATCACTCGTGCACTTGCGAGGTTTTTATTACAAGTGGGATTTTTCCCCCGTCAACCACCACCAAAACCACCATCACCATAGCTACTCATATCACCACCACAACCACTAAAACAACAAACATAATGTAAAAAAGTTATCAAAAAAACACAATAAACAAAATTCTCTCATCTCTCTCTCTCTCTTCATGCACGCCTCCCTCCCTCCCTCCCTCTCTCTCTCTCTCTAAATCCAGCCTCTAAAATGGTGAAACTCTCATGTCAATTACAACTTTTCTCCTTCAACAACCACATAAATATTTTTGATATTCCCCTACATAAAAAAATTCAATCAGATTACTTGACACAATCACACAACACTTTCATGTTGAAATCAATTTGGGGATTTTCAAACCCAAAAAAAAAAAAAAGATTACTTTGCCATTTTTTGCGGTCGGACATTACTGGGTGGAGGGTATGAGAGGAATGGTAGGAGAGAGAAGTGGGGCTGGAGGAAGGGGCATGATTGGGGAGGAAGGATCCAGCCTCTAAAATGGTGAAACTCTCGTGTCAATTACAACCTTTCTCCTTCAACAACCACATAAATATTTTTGATATTCCCCTACATAAACAAATTCAATCAGATTACTGAACACAATCACACAACACTTTTATGTTGAAATCAATTTGGGGATTTTCAAACCCAAAAAAAAAAAATTACTTTGCCATTTTTTGCGGTCGGACATTACTGGGTGGAGGGTATGAGAGGAATGGTAGGAGAGAGAAGTGGGGCTGGAGGAAGGGGCATGATTGGGGAGGAAGGAGGGGATGGTGGAATTAAGAGAGAGTGAAGTGGAGGTGGGGTTGAAGATGAAGAGGGGCGGGTGTGTGGGTAGGGAGGAAGAGGAGGTTGCTTATAAGTAGCATTTCTTTTATGAGTTCACAATTTTGTTAGGATTTTAACGAGTTTAGTTCAATTTTTCCTAGTCAGCGACACATCAGCGTGTAGACTTTGTCAACTAGATGCTTAGTAGGACATTCCGTTAAATTTTTAACGATTGTTAGACAATTTGGTTAATTTTGTTATTTTTATAATAGTACGCAGGTTAGTTTGGTGGTTTCAATAGTACGCGGATTAAAATAATAATCTGGAAAAGTACGAATGTCTAAAAAGTTGTTTACTTGATTTGAGGATTTGACAAATCCTCTAACAATTAGAATGGACTTGATTTCTGATCTATATTCAGGTGATCTACCACTAGAATGCCAATCAAATCACATGTTATCTAATGCGGCAAATGACTTATACATGATACAAAAGGAACTCACAGTTTCAAGGTCAAGGTGAACATCAGAGATAGCACGCCTCACTTCAGACCGAACAGTTTCATATATTCCGCTTGTGCTGGAGTCTCCTCCCAAATTATCCCCTTGAATAGACTGCAAAGACAAAATAGAGAAAACAAAGAACAATGTCAGATTCTCGTGAAGAAAGAGTAGACAGTGGATCAAACTAAGCTACTTCTAATTTACTTTTAAAGCTAGGATTAGAAAATATAGCCATTAGTTCAATTCGGCTATCTACCAATACAAATACTGGGATCAGAACTCTGGAAACTAACACTACGAGCAGCAGTGATAATGCATGAATATTTTTTTACCATTCATGCCAAACACTAAAAATGACTGTAGAATACAACACTTGATGGTGTTTTGTGAGAGTTCACAACATCTGGCAAACTGATTTTGATTCGCAATGGATTTTCTAAACACTAAATGGCATGGTGTGGTCTCTAAACTACCATCATAGCAGCTATCACCCAAAATAAAGTAAACAATGGCATGGTATAGTAAGTTTCGTAAAGGCAATTCAAAGCACCTAACATAACAACCTAACCTTGATTTGTTCATAGACAGCTTTAATAGTTTTCTCTTCAGCTTCCGACAAAGAACCTGTAGAGATGTTATCTTCCCGATTTGAAATCTGGCAACGAGCCCAGGCAAAATAAGAGATGGTGCAAGTACCGGTTTAAATGCAACAAGGTACCACAAAAAGTTTAGAGAGCACAAGAAAAATATGTAATTTAAAAGACTCACAGAGGAATCAGTAGGTGAAGGATGGGAAGTCCGATGCAAGTTGGGTCGCGACTGTGACTTGAAACTCCTCCGAGAGAAATGCAGGGTATCAGCTGTTGCATTTGCATTTGCATTTCCATGTGGTGTTGAAGAAATGGGTTTCTTCATAGAAGAAACCTGATCATGTGCAGAATTTGATGAATTCCAGCAAGTCTTAGATACAGATTTTTGTTTTTGTTCCACCTCTTCACTCTATCAATAACACAAATTAATTAGCCCATCAATCATATAAACTAATTGATCAAAAGCTAATATTCCCCTCATTGCCTTTCTGACATTCTTCTCGGTCAACAATTAGATTTTGCGTGGAAACTACCCTCCCTTCATACCTAAAATATTGTCATATTTGATTAGACAAACTATTAAATACTACACATTGCTTCTAAAGTATTTCCTATAATTATAATGTGCACAACATGGCAACTTCAAGTGTTACACAAAAGAAATGTCATGCTTGTGAAAATAAAGGAAATATTTGGAAAACTAATCATAGTATTTAGGTTAAATTATAGAATTTGATATTTTTGGGATAACAAAAGTAGAATTGAGACTATCCTTTTGGTTGAAAAAGTACACTATTACTTGTGGTTACACAATTATAGGGTTAATCTCATAAGTATTGGACAAAGATCGTTGTCCCCCTTGAGCTTTGGTTTCATCTCATGGACTCTCTTATGTGAAATTTATATAAATTAAATGACTATTTCACCTCCTAAATACTTATTTTCTTCTCGATAGTCCTAGGATGTTTTGACAGCGGGAGCAAATTTAAACTATATTCAAACAATTTTTTAAAAAAAACGCGACTAGATTATAATGCATAACTTAAAATTATTCTTAAAAGAGTAATTTATTTTTATACGTTTCAAACTTATTTTTTTACAAACAATAAATGATGAAAAAACTAATAAATAATAAATAAAGTTCATTTATATAAGTTAAAAGTAATAATGAGCAAAAGAATCCAAATATAAGAATATTTTAAAAAGTAAAAACCATTTATCATAGCCAGAGCATAGGCCAAATTTTTAACTTGAATAATAAAAAAAACTATTTATGATAGAATTTAAGTAAGATTTTTAAAAAGAGTTCACTATTCATACTAGAGACTAAAAATAATTTGAAATTTTTTGTAGCTAGTAGGATTTGAAACTTAGTCTTTAGTGAAAAAATCTAAACAACTTACCAAATGAACTAGTTATAAGATCTATCGACAACAAAGGTTGGATATTAACTAATCCTATCTGCGGATACACTTAGTAAATTGAGTAATTTTTACTAAAGTTTTAAGGCTAAAATAATCATTTATCTTATATAAAACTAGTAAAAGCCCGTGTCCAAGGACACGTGTTTTTTTTTTTTAATTTAAAAAAAAAAAATTAAGGGCAAAATGAGAAAGGGACAACTTAGTAACTGTAGGCAAAATGGGAAATTTGGCATTTGGCACTATTCATTGTACTGTTCATGGTATGAGGTGGCATGGTGTGATTTATACTATAGATTGACAAAAAGGGAAAAGTGAGATGAAACCAAACCTCAAGGGGTAATAAAATTTGTCCAAGCCTCAAAGTGGGCAATGAAATTAACCCTACAATTATATGCAACTCAGACTATATTCATCATAATTTTTAATTATAGAGAAGAAATCACATAATTTGGAGTTGGCTAGTTAAATATAGAGGGGAACATGTCTATCCATTTGAAAGAAACATGAGTTCAAATTCAAAGTGAAAAATATGACAAGTGTTGGATGAAATTCCAAATTTACCCATTTAACTTTAGAAATCACTTATCTCTCTTTCTTTCTTATGTTCCCTACTTCCATGCCCCCCACACACACAACCTAACACCATCATCGCCACCCACCTAAATGTCATAATATGAATGTTCACGCACCAACCATTCATGGATAATAAAAAAGGGCAAATCCCGGTGATCCAAGCGCTCCCCGCCAAGCGGGGGTTCGGAGAGGGAACCATTTGCTAGAGCCTTTCCCTGACAATTGCCAAGAGGCTGTTCGCCAAGGTTCGAACCCGTGACCTTATGGTCACCAAAGGAGCAACTTAACCGTTGCGCCAAGACAATATAGACAAAAAAAAATTGGAAATAGAAACATCTAAAACATCATCAATATAGACAATAATCCACAAAAAAGGGGCTTGAAATAACCTAGCAGCTCCCATTAGACATATGTTTTCCAATGTTGCACCCAACAAATCCATCCCAACAACACCATAAGATTGCAGCAATAATTGTGATATTAGTCACTGCTAACATACTTAATATTGTGGCATTAGATTTAACATTCTTACATGTTAGAACCCCCAAATACCACTTGAATTCCATCATCATAGACGGTCTCACCCTCAGAACTACTATTGCTGTCATGCTAGCATTTAATATCAGGTTCGAGGCGGAAGCCGCCATCAGGAACAGCAATAAGTACTAGCCTTACAAATATGAGACCAAGTACTTGAGCTTCTTCCCGAAACATTTCCTTTCCATAGATGAATGTCAATTTTTATATAAACAATTATTTTTAAATAAATGTCCATTTTTCTAATAAAGGTTAACTTTCATCATCTCAACCGTGTGCATTAAATTAAATTTCTTATAGACCATCGTGTTAAACTGCACATAGAGTACTTATTGATGACATTTGTGTGTGTAGCAACATCAACAAAGCCCTTTTATCCATTTATGTATATGCACCAGCAAAGTTTAATTTCCTTAGAAGAAAAAAGATGGACCACAGTTAATGGTAGGGGAGTAATTTAATTCCATTTGGAATTGAACTGACAAACATACGATTAGATTGAAATTTGAAAACCTAATCAACCAACCTCGGAAGAAGGTGTATAAGTATGCCTGGAAACGGAACGCCCTCGGCTTCTGGTGGATGCATGGATATCTACTCTGGAGCTGGACCTGGGCCGGGAAGACCGTGCAGCAGTAGCGAGATGATCAGAATTTCTAGAAACCGGTCGGCCCCTTTCCCCGGCGGTCAAAGCAGCTTTCGATAATTTTGATTCATTACCGGAAGAAGAGGCGAGAGTAGATGAGGATGCTGATGATGGGTTTTGCTGGGTTGGGGAGTTACCGGAGCCGGTGGTCCAGAAGAGAGGATTATCTCTTTTGTTGCTAAATAATTCAATGTCTGGCTCCGGCGACGGAGTTTTTGATTTTCTGGAGACGGCGCTGACGCTTAAGGATCTTCTTTTGGGTTGAGATTTGGATTGAGACTGATTGGGGACCGGATTAATCATTGTTCCAATATAAGAAGAAGAGTTCGTTTTTTCTTTTTTTAAGCAATCGAAGAAGAAAGAGTTGACAACTGGGATAGAATTATTCCCATTTGATACATAATTCTATTTTACACTCCCTCGGTCTCATAAATCTAGGCCCAAGTTCAAAGCGCTTCAAAGCATCTCTCATTTTCTTGCTCAAACTAAATCTTAAACTAAATAATAAAGGCTAGGTTCATTATTTTTAATGTCATTTACTAAACATATCCCTTATATATTATTTTATTTTCTAGCATTTCAAATTTTAGACGATGTGGGATACCATTTAGTTTTCAAATGCTAAGGCCTCTCAATGTATATCACTCTATTTTCTAGCATTTCAATTTCTAGACGATGTGAGATTAATATCTCATTTGATTTTCAAATGCTAAGGCCTCTCAATATATACTATTCCATTTTCTAGCATTTCAATTATTAGACGATATGAGATTAATATCCCTATTGGAATTCAAATGCTAAGATCTCTCAATATATACTACTCAATTTCTTATCATTTCAATTCCTAGACGAAGTGGGATTAATATCTCTATTGGTTTTCAAATGTTAAGGCCTCTCAATATATCCTTTATATGTAAACATATTTATGAAATATACACGGATATAAGTATTTGATGTTTTGTATGTGAAAGTTTGATGTACTTTTCATAAAGTAGTATACATTTTGCTTTAGTTTGTCCCAATTCAATAAGTATAGTATGTCTAGGGAAAACAATTAATTTAAAATTATTATTAGTTCTTATAAGATTTTTTAAAATTTAATAATTATATAATATACTCCCTCTGGTTTGAAATATTTATCACTTTTAAATTTTTCACAAGTTGTAAGAAACATAGTTATTATACCAATATTCTCATTATTTATTATTTCTCCTTTCAACAATAAACCAATTAATAGAATGAGAGACATTAGCATTTGAAAACCAAATGAAATATTAATCTCACATCGTCTAGAAATTGAAATGCTAGAAAATTGAGTAGTATATATCGAGAGACCTTAGCATTTGAAAATCAAATTGGACATTAATCCCACATAGTCTAGGAATTGAAAGTCTAGGAAATGGAGTAGTATATATTGAGAGGCCTTAGCATTTGAAAATCAAATGGGATATTAATCCCACATCGTCTATGAATTGAAATGCTAGAAAATGGAGTAGTATATATTGAGAGGCCTTAGCATAGTGCTAGAAAATGAAATGGTATAGATTTTAGGGCCTTTGGCTCCTTTGTGAACACCAGCTTTCTTGGCGTTAGGCGCGCCTAGGTCACGCCTAGGGCGACTTTTCATGGCTCCTTAATTTCTCAAGAAAGTTTTCCATTTTCGTTTCCCTCTCACAGCCAGTTTTAGAATTGAAAACTTGGTCGATTTTGTCATTTCACATTTGTAAGATAGTGACTTGCTATAAAGAAAAAGGAGAAAAATAAAAGGGATAGATGTGTGGCGTGCTTTATGGAGAGCAACTTCTCCTATTATTTTTAAATTTCTTTGAAATAGTTTTTTTATCCGTGCGTTTAACGCACGGGTGTAGCACTGGTTTCACATTAATAAATGTTAGTATCTTTTTTAATAAAATATCTCCAAAATAATTAAAGATTTGTTATTTACACCCGCAACATTACTGAATACCACGTAATAATAAATTTACCTAAATATTTATCATTCAACACCAGACACACCACCATTATTCCTATTTTACTCTTTTTAAATCTCTAAATCTAAACTCATCTAAATTAACAAACACATACCCAATATTTTAAAAAAATGTCAATGAAATTTTTATATTAACTATCACATATTTAAACATTTTATCTTCTTTCTATCTTTCCTTCCATTCCTCCATAACTTTCGGCAAACACTCCACAACTTCCGACAACAAATTATCGCTCAATCTTTATATCCTACCATCAGTTGATCAAACCAATTAGATTGGGAATTTGTAATTGGGTTTCTTTACGTTTACTCTAAAACATAGATTCACGGATTTAAGTTTTCCATTTTCAATATCGCCGGCGGCGTGAAGTCAGGTAACCGAAATCGCTTCAGGCCGGCGAATCTACCTGGGTGGTGCGTGTTTTAAAAGAATAACAACACCAAAATGAAACTTGGGGCTGGAATTTCTAGATTTGTTAATGGATAGTGAGTAGGATATGAGAATATTAGTGAAGAAGTTGAGAATAGATATATGTGTTGAATAGTCAGCGGCAGAAATAAATCACTCGGACGAACTTTTCTTCTCTCTGATGACTAGACGACCCAGCTCCAATAGGCACAAATATTGACAGCAAACTGCTTACTAAAGTTTCTCCGTTTAACTTCTCATATTTAGTTTTTTAATGAAATTTATTGTAAGAAAAAGGGTGAAGTTTGTTGAAAAATATGGAGATGGGTGTTATGGAGGAATGAAATCAAATAGAGGAAGAAGACCAGGGTTAATATGGACATTTCACTCAATGGCATTTTGTAACAATTGTTATTGCGGGGGTACACAGTAATGTTGTGGGGGTAAATAACATTTCTCAATAATTATTGTTTTTGAATTTTTTACAAATTTTTAAAAAGACAATTATTATCCTTACTTAATAATAAAAGTACCAAGATTGTCCCTTATTGTTCTGCTATTTCACACAACAACCTAAAGCAAAACAAGTTTCAATGCGGGGATACAATAGAAATTTGAATGTTTTTGACCCAAAATGTGACAATTATTTTTTACCAAACATTTTATCCAAATGTGGCATTTATTTTGGATCAAAATGAGTGCAATTTTATTGTACAAATATATTTTCAAAAAAATTAAATGCAACCATTTAATATGAATCAAAGAGAATAATAATTTTAAATGTCAAATCCATTCTTTTTTATCTCTCTTTTTTATGCGGGCAAATTGCAATTTGATTAAGTGATTTTTACTAAAGTTTGCAATTGGTTATTGACTTTGTAAATATAAAAATTCAATTCTTAAGTTTGTAAAATTGTTGCAATTTAATATAAAAATGGATGAGATGTTAAAAAACTAACGAAAGCACTATCATGTGCCATACACATGAGATTTTTAAGGGGTACTATAGTCTTTTTGCAGGGCCTAAGATTTGCACATGAACTTTTGAGGATAAACTTGTCTTTTTCTTAGACATTTTGTGAGTGAAATTGTAATTCATTAAATAGCGTAGAAAAAGTGAAAAAAAAAATCTCACAAAACCTACAGGCCACCTTTTCTCTCTCCTGCAGTTGCAAATCGCCGTTCCCCCATCTTCGACCCCCCCTTCCCCTCTCACCCCATCTCCAACTTCCCATCTCCCTTTTATATGGCTCCCTTACCTTGCACCCCTTTTCAGTTAACAACCACCGCCTCCTTCTCCGTTAATGGCTACAGGTGCCACTTCCTCGTCTTCTCTCTCTCTAAACCCTATTTTTCATCTGAATATTGGAACACCTGGCCCTTCAATTGCAGGTTCCTAATTATTTTATTAGAAATCATTTTCCCTTTCCAGATCTGGGATTTAAGCCACTGTAAATGAAGTCCTAATTCATCCAAAATGATCATATTAGTTCTCCAAAACCATTTCTCATAAATTTCTGGGGTATGCCATCATATTGAGAGAAATTGTTTTGATTATGATTATTTAAGTTATTCTATATTGTGAATGTTATAGCAGTTGTGGAATGGTGGAGTGACGAGAGAACGAGCAATTGTGGTATGCTGGTAGCATAGTGGTGGTATGGTTGTAAAGGGTGGCTGCAGCAGTCTTGGTAGTAGTAGTGATGGTGGTGTTAGTAATGGGGAAGATGCTGGTGGTGAAGGTTAATGGGATTAAAAATTTCGTTGATTTCTTTGACATGTAGGGATTTATTTGATTTTTTTGGTCAACTTTGTTAGCTTTTGTTAGTTTTCGTTAAATGCAAATCTCAGGCCTTGCAAAAGACTATATTACCCCTTAAAATGTCATGTGCATGTCACATGACAGTGATCTCATAAGTTTTTTAACATCTCATCCATTTTTATATGGAAATATTCCCATAGTGTCCCCCAGCCCAGATTTTATTCCTTTTAAAGAAAATCTTTTTGTAAATGTTGTCCCCATATTATAATTCCCTAGACACCCCTAGGCTCCTCCTAATTGGTTTTTGGAGCGATCGCTCCACAACATGAAGCAATCGCTTTGTGGCTTCTGGTCTTTTGGTGCGACCACTCCCATTAGAGGGTGTGGTCGCCCTCCTCCAATTTTCAGCTTATTGTTCTCCCTTTTCTGCACAATTTTTATTCCAACTTCAACAAAAGGAAAAATGGTCTTATGTCAATTATAAGAGGTGG
The DNA here is from genome assembly GCA_022495995.1 of Adenophora triphylla var. japonica. NCBI lineage: Eukaryota > Viridiplantae > Streptophyta > Magnoliopsida > Asterales > Campanulaceae > Adenophora > Adenophora triphylla. The sequence continues at coordinate 127,184 of JAFEMH010002983.1, read as the reverse complement.
TTTGGTCTTATAGTTAATTTATACGAGTTATAATGTGTAAATTATAAGATTAATTCATTATTATTATTGAAATGTTTAATTTTTTTGGTTGAAAAAAATTTGTCTTATAATATAAGAGGCAAGTTGGTCTTATAATTCAGATGTAAGAGTTGTAATGTATAAATTATGAGATTAATTCGTTGTTATTATTGAAAAAAATTGATTTTTTTTTGTTGAAAAAAATTGTCTTATAAGTCAATATAAGAGACAAATCAGTCTTATAAGTCACTTATAAGAGATAAATTAGTCTTATAAGTCAGTTATAATTAAGTTATAAGAGTTGTCATTTGTAAATTATGAGATTAAATCGTCGTTGTTATTGAAATTTTTGATTTTTTGGTTGAAAAAAATTGTCTTATAAGTCAATTATAAGAGACAAATTAGTTATAACAGGCAAGTTGGTCTTATAATTCAGCTATAAGAGTTTTAATGCATAAATTATGAGATTAATTCGTTGTTATTATTGAAAATTTTGAATTTCTTTTTGTTGAAAAAATTGTCTTATAAGTCAATATAAGAGACAAATTAGTCTTATAAGTCAGTTATAAGAGATGAAGTAATCTTATAAGTCAGTTATAAGAGGGCGAGGGGTGTCTATAAAATTTTAGATCTAATGTATCATTCATTGGGTTTAAATCTCGCCAGATATGCCTTAGAGAAAGTAGCCCTTTTTATATCATATTGCAACATTTTTATAATTTTATGAATCAAATTTATACATTTACGATGTCGATAACTAATTGCAAAAAGTTGTAAAACTCGGGTAACCAAATTGCAATTTGATCCTTTTCTACTCTCCCTTCTCAAGCCGCCCACTCTGCCAAACATTGGTTTGAGACAAATCATTTATGAGTTCATATCTCACATTAATAATGTTGTTCGGTTTTAATTATTTGGCTTTAGAACTGCAAACATATCCAATTTTGAAGTCGGGTGGTATACAACTCAAGTCGAGTTCATAATCAGATTAACATTGCTATTTTATCAAGCCAAAATTGTGGATCGGGTAGGTAAGGAACGGTTTAAATATTTGATAAAGCTTGTATAACATGAAATCAATGAACAAATGTGAGGCTTCTGAAACGGCTAATACCCTAGAGCCTAAAAATCAATATTTATAAATGAATAGATCAAAGTTCTAATATGAATGTAAGACGTAAACATGAATATACCTGAATTGTGGGGATTGAATCCCTATTTAAACCGTGCGGTGGAGTGTCCATCAAGGAAAATGATGTAGCACGAGACGAGTACAAGAATTGGCAAAGGAAACATTGAACAAAACCAAAGCAAGTTGCACGACCATATCACAAAATTTAGCACGCCCGTGCACAAGAGAAAAGGCTTGGCAGACCTTGTTATTGAATTTGCATGTCCATACGAACTTAGTAGCACGCCCGTGCGTCGAACTTTATGCCGGATTATGGTTTCTTTTTATTTTGACTTTTTAATTTATTTGTTTAACTCAAGACTTGCACCGTATTATTATTATTATTTATTTTATTTATGATAGGGTTAGTTTAGTAAAAAGGATATTTAAGATTTTATTTTGTTCTAGTTACTAGGATTTAGGAGTCTTAGATGATAAACACTATGCTACGGTTTTGTAAAAGTTAGACTTTGATAAACTAATAAAATTGTCGTTGTGCATTATTGGGTTAAATCCCATAAACATGTTGGTTTGTTCAAATCCTAACACTATTGTTGGTTTAGGTCAAACAATTTATTCAATAGATTATTTATTTTGAGGATCTCCCTTCGGTGATTTTCCTTCTGTTGTTAATTTCGATGCATCAGTTGGCATCAAAGCAGGTTAGATCACGGGAAGATGATCGATAACAACAGTAATAACAACGACACATATGACGTTATTCATGCAATGAATAATCTGTTAGATCGCGCTCGACGTAAGTAATTTTTTTGCCTAGACCAAGAGTATGAGGAACAAGCTAAAGCAGATCGTCACAAGCGGTCCAAGCAGAAATATATATATATATTAATGGGAAATCCAGACCGGGTCACTGCAGAACATCCACAACACCAACGACATATGACGGAAGCCGTATTTTTTGTTGGAAAATCAGACTACTGGGCTAAAATAATTCTATGTTTGGAAGCGCAAAAAAGGCAAAACAAGAGTGTGTTGCTGATGAACGTCGACGTGCATATCAATGTGTTGATGAAGAACTTTGTGATCAGTTCAAGGAATTGTTGCAGAATCTCAAAAATAGTGTCAACTCTGAATCACAGGCAAGTACTGAAGCTACTGAACTTTTAGGTGCAATGCCACTTTCCCTGGTTACCCGCCGATCCTAAGATTAGGAGATTCAGATTCAAACAGAGAAGACGTTGTTGCAATTGGACCTGTGGATCAGAATTCACTAATTCAAAAATTCATAGGAGAAGAGAGTTTTTGATTCTCTTTTGTTCGTGGGTGGAGATACAACTCCAAAAATAATAGTGCAGGAGAATGGTAGATATGGGGATGATATGTGTGAGGTTATAGAGGCAAAATATGCAGATATCATATTCCATGGTCATGACCTAGATGAGTCCAAGGAAGAAGGTAAAATTCTTTATTCGGAAGAAACTGTTCTACGCCAAAGTGTGCTAAAAACACGGATTTACTCGAATTATATTTTCAAGTGGGATGGTAAAGAAATCATCCAACGTCCAATTGTGCGGAAGACTTTGATTTATATAAAGTATCTTTTCAAGTGGGATGGTAAATTTCAAACGAAACACGTGGCGGGGGGTACAAGTTGCGGTGAAACGAATCAATGGGTTTTTTCATACTAGACAAAAAAGGGGTCCGAACTCGGGGTTGAGTCCTTTTCAAGTAGTAGAGTATAATGTAGCGCGAGACAAGGACAAGAATTGGCAAAGGGAACATTGAACATGACATCTCGCATTTTCGTCGCGTTTCGGAAATGGCCCGGATCCGATAGGCAGCGCGTTCGCGCCCCGGCATCTGGCTTATTCCGTTTTGCGGTAGTTGGGAGGTGTCTCGCCGTGTTTTCGCTTTGTAGAGTCGCCACACCGTTTTTATTAAGCCCAAACATTGAAAAAGGGCATCAGTTTAAAAATAAACTGTTTTTGTGTGATGAAATTTTGAGTTCGGAGGTCAGATGACTCCTCGGGAAGAGAATATTAGAATCTTAGAGCTCACCCGAGTCGCCTCGTAAAAACGAGTCTTTCGGATACCCCTAATATTCTTTAACTGTTGTGTGTGTGTGTATGTGCTTTTTAAAAATGCATGCTGTATCGGATGTCTACATTGTACACTGCTTATTGAAATGTATTGAAATAGTGTAGGAAGAAGCCTTACCAATGTTGGTTCGTGTCTGTCTTCCGCTGGGGAATAGTGTTTGAGGATGGAATAGTGTTCCGGTACGGACCGGGATTGTTTCGGGAGGAGCCGGTTGTCTGCGGACAGAGTTTCGGCATGCTTAGGGATTGTAGGTTGCATTCGGGCAGAGGTTCGGCGTGCGTTGGGATCGCAGGGATCACTCGGGAAGAGGTTCGGCGTGCGTTGGGATCGCAGGGATCACTCGGGCAGAGTTTCGGCGTGCGTTCAAGTTGCCGATTTGACTCGGAAAGAGCCGGAACGCCTTGGGAAAGACCAGGCAAGGCCTCGGAGTACCACGAGGGGCCTCAGAGTACCTCGAGAGTGCCTTGGGGCAGCGCGGGAGCGTCGCGGGAGCGCTCGGAGAGGCTTCGAAGCACCACAAGGGAGCTCGGAAGGCCTCGGAAGGATCCGAAAGGGGCCGGGAGTGCCCCGAATGGTCTTAGAGGGATGCCTGAAGGCTGGGGGGAGAGGAAAGAAGAGGGAGATGTGTGAAATGAGGGAGGGGGAGCCCTCTATTTATAGTGCCAGGATCTGTGCAATAAGGTCCGTACGGACCTTGCAGGTAATTCAAATTTTTGGTTTTCCTCGATTTGAGGGAATAATGTGGACTTTAAGAGGATTCTGAAATGATGATGTCTGGTTGCAAAGAGGTCCGTACGGACTAACCAGGCATGCAATAAGGTCCGTACGGACCAACCATGCATTTCAGTAATGATGCACTCCGGGATTTGGGGAATATTGTGGACTTTAAGGGGATTCAGTAATCATTGAAACAAAGAGGTCCGTACGAACCTTATTTGCTTTTCTGATTTCTGAATAATTCCCAAAAGGTCCTTTTGTCCCTTTTTATCCCAGAAAAGTTTCTCCCTTGGTTTGGCTGGGGTTTTTTTGGGGGTTTTAAGTGTCAAAGGTCTTCGAGACTGCGTTTGTGAGTCTGCGGTGTTTCCCGTGTGTTCGGAAGAGGGTGATCCAGATTGGGGTACTTACAGAAGCCCCTCGACGACGTCACTTACGAAGGAAGTGGGGTCATCGATAAGATAAGGGTCCTAATCTGGATCGCGTGGCTGGGAGAGGAAGTGACCGTGTAGGTCGGTGTGTGAGGACATGGCGGTGTCCTGTTGTGTGACCGTTTAGGTCAGTTGGTTGGACCCTGTGATAGGATTCCTACGTATCCCTTAGCGGGAATCAAGCCTGATCGTAGTTCGTGTGTGGGGTGAGTGTTGTTGTGCACGAGGATGGGAAATGTCCTCTGACTGAAACTCTGTGTGTGGATGTGATGATATCATGTGGGTGACCGTTTTAGGTCAGTTGTGAGTGACGTGGTGGCGTCCTGGGTGACCGCATAGGTCAATGGTAAGGACGTGGTGGCGTCCTGGGTGACCGCATAGGTCGATGGTAAGGACGTGGTGGCGTCCTGGGTGACCGCATAGGTCAATGGTAAGGACGTGGTGGCGTCCTGGGTGACCGCATAGGTCGATGGTAAGGACGTGGTGGCGTCCTGGGTGACCGCATAGGTCGATGGTAAGGACGTGGTGGCGTCCTGGGTGACCGCATAGGTCGATGGTAAGGACGTGGTGGCGTCCTGGGTGACCGCATAGGTCAATGGTAAGGACGTGGTGGCGTCCTGGGTGACTGCATAGGTCAATGGTAAGGACGTGGTGGCATCCTGGGTGACCGTATAGGTCGATGGTAAGAACGTTGTGGCATCCTGGGTGACCGCATAGGTCAATGGTAGGGACGTGGTGGCGTCATGGGTGACCGCATAGGTCGATGGTAAGGACGTGGTGGCGTCCTAGGTGTGCAATCTTACTAGAAGATGGGTAATCTCACGAGAAGATGGTTTGTGGTGTAGGAGGACGTGTCCCGTCCTAATATGATGTGAGGGCATGGTGGTGCCCTAAGGATGTGGTGACCGCCACGGTCGATCGTAAGGACGTGGAGGCGTCCTGGGTGACCGTATAGGTCGATGGCTGGACCCTGTGACAGGATTCCTACGTATCCCTAGCGGGAATCAAGCCTAGCCGTAGTTCAGAGGTCGTGTAATCGTGAGTGTATGCGGGCGTGGTGGTGCCCTGAAGTGTCGTGTGACCACCGAGGTCGACTGTGAGGACGTGGTGGCGTCTTGGGATGGAAATTTTACGATTTTCCGAATCGGGTGGTTTAAGGCCTTCCGGGCCGGAGATAGTGATGTGGGAGGTTTATACGGTCTTCCGGACCGAGTGGTTTAAAGCCTTCCGGGCTGGAGATATGTCATGTATGAGGACTTGATTCGTCTTCTGACTGCGGTTGTGTCATGCGTGAGGACTTGATTCGTCTTCTGGCTGCGGGTGTGTCATGTATGAGGACTTGATTCGTCTTCTGACTGCGGTTGTGGAGGTGTGGCTGCCTTGTGCTTTGATTGCGAGAGGTGTAGATGCCTCGTGCTTTGTCCGCTGGGGAGAAGGTTGGACTTACGATGACTGCCGGTGTTCATCTGTTGGGGATCATTGTGGCCTTGTAGGGGCTTTTTCTGCTGAGAATGTAACTTCGGGCTTACTTTGATGGCCAGTGCTTGAGTTGTCGTTTAGTGGGCGAAATCCGGGCTTACGATGATGGCCGTTGCTGGGGATATGCGGTCTTGTACGGGTTTGCAAGAATTCCCTTTTTGACTTGCTGGGGAAGGCGCTCGGGCTTACTTTGATGGCCGGTGCTTGAGTTGCCGTTTAGCGTTTCGGAGGCATTTTGTGCCTTGGAGGTGCTGGCGCTTGTTTCACCGTTTAGTGGGCAAGGTCCGGGCTTACGATGACGGCCGGTGGTTGCGTTGCCGTTTAGTGGGCGAAATCCGAACTTACACTGACGGCCGGTGCTTGTTTTGATGGGTTAAGGACCAAACTGCATTGAATCTGCTGAAATAGGCCTTTGGACAACCATGGGCAAAGATTATAAGGGCAACAAAGTAATTTGGCCACTGGTTGCAAGAAGGTCCGTACGGACCAACCTAGTATGTAAAGAGGTCCGTACGGACCAATGGTGATTGTTACAGTTCCCAGGTTTTGACCAGCTTTAAAACCGAGGCACCCCTTCATTCTTCTTCTTCCAGTGCGTGAACCAGCGAGAGAGAAGGAGAGAAAACTCCATTTTTGCACCAAAATCCTCCATTTTCTTAGCTTGAATTGCTTGCGATGGCGGAAGAATCAAGGAGGGGACTTCGTCAACGGAGCCAAGAGGTGATCGAACAAAGGATGGAGCTTCAAAGAAATTGCATCTCCTTCGTGCCTTCTTCGAAGAACCGGGATGTGTTGTATCCGAATCCGGAGGTGCATAATCGGCGGGTTAGGAACACCAGGGAGGTAAGAAATCAATTTAGTCTTGATTCCTAGCTTGAATTGTTGAATGCTAGAACTAGGTTGTAGTTTTTCGCATATTTTGGGCTTTTTTTATTTGCCATGCTTTTTGTGAAATTCGTGATGAATTGTTGAAATTGAGCATGTAAAAATTGTGGGTATGTGATTTTTGTGCAAAAATGTGTAGATTAGCTCTTATTTGTAAAAATAAAGTGCCTCTCTATGAAATGCATGCTTTGGTGTTTTGTACCTTATGCTATTTTTGTATGTACATTGTGAGAAAAGATTGCCATGTAGGGACAAATTTTGTGAAAAATGTGACATGTGCCGTGTTTTGTGACGGGTTTTGTCTGAAAGTATGTGCCGTGTAGGGACGGACTTTTCTTTTGAAAATGTGTTATGCAGTGTTTTTTGGTGACGGACTCTGTGGGGAGTTTATGTGCAATGTGTGCCGTGTTTTGTGACGGGTCTTTTGAAAATGTGTCGTGTAGGGCGTAATCCCTCTGTTGAGAAAATTTGTACAGTGTGTGCCGTGTTTTTCGTGACGGACTGCATGGGGAAAATTATGTGCAATGCATGCCGTGTTTTGTGACGGGTTGCATGTGAAAATTATGTGTAATGTGTGTCGTGTTTGGTGACGGGTTACATGTGAAAATTATGTGTAATGTGTGCCGTGTTTTGTGACGGACCCTTTTTTTTATGCTTTGGTATTAAGTACTGTGACTGACGTACCTTTGCTGTGTTTACCTGCAGGATGAGGGGCTTTTGGCTGGGAAAGCCAAAAAGATGAAGACTCGGGGATCGCTCGAGGCTGTAGTGGATCGCTCGAGGCTATAGTGGAGCTGTGGCAGCAGTTGCCGGACATCTCTATGGGGGGCAGGCCGAGCCCTAAGAGGTTGGTGTATGCTTTCGGCTTGGGCGTGTTTGTGGAGAACTTGGCCGGGATTTCTGATACAAGTAAGAACAAGAGTATCTTCCTAGGCTTGTCTGAGTATTGGTGGGATACCACCCACACCTTCCATCTGAGCTGGGGCGAGGTGACGGTGACGCCCACCGATTTTGCTGCTATCACCGGGCTTTCCTTCAAAGGAGGGCCAGTGCGGTGGAGGGACAGGATATCTGATGAGGTGCTGGCTGAGCTGCTGGGCTTTGCGCCTCTTCCTCGTAGGGGCCTGGTCATGCTGTACAGCGACGTGGAGATGCGGATTACGGCCAGTATTGGGGCCTATTGTCGTGGTGTCGGCCTGGTGACGGCGGATCAGCTGGCACGCTTCTTTCTGTGGTTTGCCCTTTCCGAGACTCTGTTCTCGAACCACGCGACGACGACTCCTTTTGCTCTGCTGGAGAGCTTGATTGATTTGGAGAGGGTCTGCGATATAGCTTGGGGCGAGGCGGGCCTGGCCGAGCTTTACTTCTCCTTGGACCGGTTTCGCCGGGGCGTGGCCAGTTCCTTGGCCTGCTTTGATTTTGCTTTGGAGGTATGAGTTTATTGCTGTTTTTGATTTAGCAACTTATCATTTCTCCGTTTTCTCTTGCACTGAGCCTTTTCTGCTTTTGTCGCAGGTGTGGTTCTACGAGATCTTTCGGTGCTTCCCGTGGGATCGAGATGATGGGGCCATAGCGGCCTATCCTGCTATGTTGGGCTGGGCCCGTCCGGCGAGGATGAGGAGGACCAGTAGGGGGAAGCTCACCATTACCTACGGGGAGGTGCAGGAGCATCTGGGGAGAGATAGCCCGGAGGCGTTTGCTTTGTACCCCTGGGCTCGGTATGAGGCTGATGAGTTTGAGGGTGCTCCCGTGGTAACAGCACAGAGGAAGATGCTACGGGGCCTGACCTGCGACGTCATGTACTTGGGAAGAGGGTTCGTTTGGCAGCATGGCCCGGGTATGCTTCCCTTGGCTCCGAGGGACCCGCCTTTTGGGATGATGGATTCCCGGGATATGGATGTGCTGGAGTTTGAGAGGTATCTGGGCGGCGTGAGTGCCGATGAGTTTGTCTTGTTTGGAGAGGAGTATGGGACCTTCGTGAGGAGGAAGTTGAGGACGCCACAGGTGTTGGCGAGGGAGAGGGAGGCTGGCCCTCCAGGTCCCCTAGAGGTTCCGGTGCCTGGGTCGGATTTTACATATGTTCGCGGGGATTCATCGAGGCGGAGGGTGTAGGTACCCGTCCCCGAGCAGGCTCCTGCTGCCTACAGGGTTGACCCTGATATGCCGGTGAGTGTGCTTACTCTTTTCCGTCTTGGCATCTTTTCTGTATTTTTCTCTTTTTGTATGCCTGTATCTCTTTAGCTGAGCGTTTCTTTGGCTGTTTGCTTGTGCAGGTCCCGGGGAGAGCCTATGACATGCTGACCCGCCGTTATGTGGCGATGCGGTCCTTCGTGAAGAAGATGGCGGGGAAGATGTCTTATCGGTCTTCGCGGCGTGTGCCGGCGTACGAGCCGATGCCTTCGAGGCATTCTGTGGACGTTCCCCCACCGAGAGCCGAGCCAGAGCCACAGCAGGAGGGACCTTCGCGGGGGCGGCATAGCATGGATGCTGGGACGTCTTCGGGAGTCCAGAGGCCGCCGGTCTTTCACCAGTTCTGGCCATCGCAGGAGGCACCGGGAGAGAGTTCGTCAGAGCCTGCCTATTTCGACCCTTTTATCGGGTTTGATCCTTCCGAGTATCTTGAGTACCTACCCCAGGAGGGGGTTCAGTATTCTGACGACGAGGATGTGGCTGGCGGGTTTGCCGAGGTGTCCGACTTCTCTCTTGAGGATGTTGGTGATGATGATGATGCTGAAGAGTCAGATTAGGGTTCATTTGCTTTCCCTCTTTCCACATCTTTTTTTTTTGTTTAGCAACAGACATTGTACCTGTAATAAAACATTCGCATTTGTATCGCAAAGCATTTTATTCTAAGATGTAATGTGTCTTTGTGATTCCCGGAAATTGTCCTAGGAATTGTTGCTATTATTATTTTTTATTTGTGCATGCCACGTGAGCTGAGAGTGTGTTTGTGGGTAGTGTATGCTTGTCGGAAATGGCTTTGCCCAGAGTTTGGGCAGTTTGGAGCAAGGTCCTGTTGGGAATAGTGGTTGTTGGCCTGTTTGCTGGAAAAGTGGGGCCAGGATGCAACAAGGTCCGTACGGACCAACCTAGGGTGCAAAGAGGTCCGTACGGATCACCTTTGCTTTTGGGAAGGGATAAATGCTTTTCAGATGTCTAGACTTCCCCACTCCCCATTTGCAGCCATTTTCGAGCTTTCTTCCCCATTTTCTCTAGGAACCTCCATTTTTGCCATGGATTCTTCGTACGTTCCAAGAATTTTGCCAAGGCTTTCGCAGGAGCGGCAAGCACACTTCCTTGAGCGGCTGAAAATGTGGATGCGACACCGTATGAGGCATCAGAGGCGGGCTTTCGAGGTAAGGTTTCAACTCTGCTCGGTTTGGTCTCTTAAGGAGTTGGTTCCTGATTGAGATTTGTTGCGGGCTGCCGCGATGTTCTGGGATGTTAGGAGGCATGTGTATTACTTCTCCTACAATGAGGTAGTGCCCACCTTTGAGGATTTTCGGGCTTTGATTGGAGGACCGGAGGTGGAGGCCATCTCGCTTCCTTTGATTGGTGGTGCTGCTGTGAGCATAAAACTTGCGGGCTTTCTTCAGACTTCATTGGGAGAAGTGCAGGGCATGATCCTTGATTCGGGTCATATTGACATTTATGCGCTGCCGGAGCGGTTCATGATTGATGATGAGAGTGATGTCTCGTAGGATGCATTTGCCTTGTGCGTGTTAGCAACGCTTTTCATGGTCAGCTCCCTTGGGGTTTGCGATGGTGCTTTGCTAGATGTGGTTGGGCACTGCAGAGCTGGAGAGGATATTGTCCCATTGGTGCTAGGGGAGACTCTTCATGGTATCGGCCGTTGCGGCGGGGATCGGTTCATGAGAGGGAAGCCCCGCTTTGCTCACCTTGTGGGCTGCGAGAGAGACTTCGAGGCCATGCCCGAGGCTCCGACGTCGTTTAGCCCGTGGTCATTTGCTCGGCGACCTCTTGTGTTGGATATGGATCGGTCCGCACTTTGGGAGAGATGGATGGCACGGCTTGGTACGCATCGAATCCGTTGGTGGGTTCCTTGGCTGGGGGATTGAGACTAGGAGGGCCTTTCAGGAAGGGTCCTATGTTGTCAGAGTTCCAGGTTTGTCTTGGTCCTCCTTCTATATTCCGTCGCTTGTTTCCTGGCAGTTTGGAATGAAGCAGGAGCCTTTGTTGGGATGGGATGACCTTGCGACTGCGGAGGTAGCCCCTCTTTGTATGGCCGCTCCAGGTGCTCTTCTGTATTTTCTGAGGGTATGGAAGTATTCCGCTTTCCCTCCTGTGGTGCTCCTTAGACGTCGGGAGAGTGTCGTATTGACAACCCAATACTGGCACAGTACGAGCGGCGTGTTGGGCGATCCACTAGTGGCTTTGGGAACGGGCGTGGAGCGATGCAGGACCCGGTTGCCGTAGTAGCTATTGCCTTAGGAGTGCCGAAGCCTGGTCTGACCCTCAGGATGTTACGGGGGACACTTTGTTTGACTACGAGACTAGAGTTGACCGACTGACGGAAAGAGGTCCTCTTTTGCAGACTCGCAGGGAGGAGATCCGAGCCGAAGCACGGTCGAATGAAGCCCTGAGAGCTGCTGGATTGTTTGACTCTACGGGGAGGACCCCTAATCTCGGACTGAGAGACGCAGAGTTGGCTCGCGTGGAGCGAAAGAAGACTCGCCGGGGACGAGGGAAGAAAGGGAAGAATGGCAAGGGGACAAGCGCAGATGGCGCGGAATGACCTCCTAGGTATCCATTCATTGCATTGCAAACACATTATTTGTTAAATGTATTAAGCTGTCTTTTAGCATGTTGTGAACTTGAGAGTAGACCGTGCTTGAACTCATCAAGAAATGTTGTAACCGTTAGTGATTTGTGATTTACTTTTAAAGCTTTGTCGAGACGCAAGGTCTCTTGTTCGCCTTTTGTTTCTTTTGTGATCCTTAGCGGCGTCCAGCTTTGGACCTTTCTGTTGTATTTGCGGACTGAAGCAGCCTGGGCCTTGACGGCAATCCCTTTTGCTTGGGCTTTTGTGTTTGGATGGGAGGTTGGATGATCCCTTGACAAGTCGTTTTGACGGTCTTTTCCGTAGCTTCCTTGCCTCTTGTTGGCGTCGGGCTCTTGACCTCATTTTTGCAGCTTCTGTTTGAGCTTTTCTTTTTTTTTTTTGTGAGACTTTGCTCGAGATCTCTCTTTTTTTTTGAAGCGCGTGAGGGCGAAGACAAGCCCCTGGCTTGGAAGCAGACATGGGTCAGTCGTTTGATGCTGAGTGACCTTTTGATGTCCTTTGATGTTGCCGCCGTTGTTTTGACTTGGTCTAGGTGACGGTGGGGGCATGCTCTTGGAAAGTGTGCAACTTGATGGAGGTCTTGATTGACATTCAAACTTTTGACTTTTTTGTGTGTTTTTAGACCAGACCAATTAAGGTTGCCTACGTTCCCCCGGACTAGAGGGCTCAGGTTTGCGTAGTTCGACACTACATGGAGTGCCAAGAGATGCACAGTTGTTCTTCTTTAGGCGAAGTATCTGCGGAGTTTGCTTTCGTTGACTGGATTCATGAAGGGATTGCCGTCTAGGTCTGTCAGCTTCATGGCACCTCCAGATAAGATCTTTTGAACCATGAAAGGGCCGATCCATGTTGGTTCCCATTTTCCCAGTGGGTTGGTTCGAGTGGGAGGCTTTTCTTTGAGTACCAGATCGCCTTCCCTGATGTCTCTGGACTTGACTTTCTTGTCGAAAGCTCTAGCCATCCTGCTTTGGTAGGCTCGGACGTGTTCCATGGCTTTTAGTCGTCGCTCGTCTAGCAGAGCCAATTCGTCATGCCGGCTTCGGAGCCATTCGACTTCATTAACGTCATTTTCCAGCAGCACCCGGAGTGAGGGAATTTCCAATTCAATGGGGAGGACTGCTTCCATCCCGTATGTTAGGGCGAATGGAGTTTCTCCCGTGGCTGTTTTGACTGATGTTCGGTAGCCCCAAAGTGCAAGGTGCAGCTTCTCGGGCCACTCTCGTCCTCGGGTGGTCATTTTTCGGATGATCCGTTCGAGAGTCTTGTTTGCTGCTTCTACGGCGCCATTGGTTTGAAGCCGGTAGGGAGAAGACTTGTGGCGTGTGATCTTGAATTCGGCCAGCAGTCTGTCGCATTCCCCTTCGAAGTGTGAGCCGTTGTCTGATATGACCTCGTTCGGGATGCCGTATCGGCAGATGATGTTTTCCTTGAGGAAATGCGCGACTTTCTTGGAGGTAAGTACCTTGTAAGACTTGGCTTCGACCCATTTGGTGAAGTAGTCGATGGCTACTAAGATGAACTCGTGACCGTTGCTGCCCGGTGGAGCAATTTTCCCGATGACGTCAATTCCCTAAGTGGCGAAGGGCCAGGGCGTAGTCATGCAGTAGAGATCGTGAGGAGGTAGATGATTGAGGTTGGAGAACCGTTGACACTTGTCGCAGCTTCGGACAAAGTGGATGCAGTCTGCCTCCATGAAGATCCAGTAGTAGCCCATCCTGAGAATGATTTGCATCAGGGCTCTGGCGTTCATGTGGGGACCGCAAGCCCCATTATGGACTTCGTTCATGAGCTTGTTTGCTTCTTCCTGGCTGATGCAGCGTAGGAGTGGTCCTTGGTAGCGTTTCTTGTACAGCATGTCCCCAAGGATGACAAAGTGAGAGGCGAGGCATTTTAGGGCCATGATGCTCTTGGCTTTGACCCCTTCCCTGCGTTGACCTTCCTCGTTCATGAAGGCGGTCTCCCTGTTCTTGAGGTATTGGAAGATCTGGTTGTACCATGGCTCATTGAGGGGCTTGGGCTCTGGTTCGATCTCGCAACAGTATGCAGGAATTTCCTTTCGTCCGACTTTGAAGGGCTTGATTGCTTTTCCCTCAGGGATTTCCACGAGTGAAGCCAAGGTGGCTAAGGCATCTGCAAACCGGTTTCGGTCTCTCGGCAAGTAGTGGAAGGTGACCTCTTCGAATTGTGTGATGAGGTCTTCCATGTAGGCGTGGTATTTTTGCAAGCCTGGGTCTATGGTTTTCCACTTATTGGAAACTTGGTTGATGATCAGGGCTGAGTCCCCATAGACCTCGAGTTTCTGGACGCTTCTTTCGAGTGCGGCCTGTAGTCCGGCGGCGCAGGCTTCGTATTCGGCGGCATTGTTGGTTACCTCGAAATTGAGCTTTATGGCGATCGGGTGTGCTCGTCCTTGGGATCGACCAAGAGCATACCGATGCCGTTTCCTTTTTTGTTGGCTGCTCCATCGAAGAACAGTTGCCATCGATTTTTGCCTTCGAGTGCGAAGATTCCCTCGTCTGGGAATTGTGGTTTGGGGCCTCGAGCCTCGTCGGTTGGGAAGTCAGCCAGTTGTTCGGCCATGGCCCGTCCCTTGATTGACTTTTGGTTCACGTACTTGATGTCAAATTCCGCTAAGAAGAAGGACCATTTGGCGAGCCTCATTGACAGAGATGGCTTGTCGAAGAGGTATTTTGGTCCATTTTGGAAACCAAGTGTACCGTGTGCGACTGCATGTAGTGCCGTAATTTTTTGACGACCCATACTAGAGCCGCGCAGGTTTTCTCGAGGGCTGAGTAGTTGAGTTCGCTGCCTTGAAACTTTCGACTGACGAAGTAGATGGCGTTCTCGACTCGTGACTCTTTCTTTTCTTGACAGAGCATGGCTCCAACTGCGGTGTCGGTCACAGTTAGGTATAGCAACAATGGATTCTCCTCATGGGGAGGACAGAGAATCGGAGGACTCACAAGGTATGCCTTTATTTCTTCAAAGGCATCTTGGCATTCTGAGTTCCATTCGACGTCGGCATTCTTCTTCATTAGTTTGAAGATGGGCTCGCACATGGAGGTCAATTGATTGACGAAGCGGCTGATATACTGCAGGCGGCCCATGAAGCTTTTCACCTCTGTTTGAGTTTGCGGTGGTCTCATTTCGATGATGGCCTTGATCTTTTGAGGATCAACCTCGATGCCTCTCTCGGTGACCATGTACCCCAAGACTTTGCCTCGGCTGACCCCAAATGTGCATTTGGCGGGGTTTAACCTCATTGAGTATTTTCGGAGGCGATCGAAGAACTTTCTCAGATCTGTGAGGTGTTGTCCATCTGATCCTTTTGAGTGGATGATCATGTCATCGACGTATACTTCGATCTCTTTGTGGATCATGTCGTGGAAGAGGGCGGTTGCTGCCCGTTGATAGGTAGCCCCAGCGTTCTTTAGTCCGAACGGCATTACTGTGTAGCAGTAGGTTCCCCAAGGGGTTGTGAAGGCCGTTTTTTCTTGGTCTTCTTCGGCCATCTTGATTTGATTGTAGCCGGAAAACCCGTCCACGAAGGACTTGACCTCGAAATTGGCTGTAGTGTCTACCAACATGTCGATGTTGGGTAGTGGAAAATCGTCCTTGGGACTTGCTTTGTTGAGATCTCGGAAGTCCACGCAGCAGCGCACTTTTCCGTTGGCCTTGGTGACCGTGACTATATTGGAGAGCCATGTGGGGTACTCGATCACCCTGATGAAGCCGACGCGGAGCATCTTCTCGATCTCTTCTTTGACTTGTAAAGACCATTCTGGCTTGATTCGGCGTAGCTTTTGCTTGATGGGCTTAGCCTCGGTATTCAAAGAGATCCGATGTTCTACAATGTTTGGATCTAATCCGGGCATGTCTCGGTAAGACCAAGCAAACACGTCCACGAACACTTTGAGCAGTGCAGTCAATGGGTCTTGCTCTGTGCCGGTGAAGAAACTTCCGATTTGCGTCTCTTTTAGCTCTTCAGCAGTTCCCAAATTCACTTTGGTTAAAACCTCCTCGGCAGCTTGGGCCCGGTTTTTCTCTCGTTTGACAACATGCTTAAAAATGTGCTTAATGTATTGTTCGTTTAATGTGTCTGCTTCTTTATCAAGTGAATCGTTATTAACTGTTTGTGTGTTAGTTAATTTATCAGTTGTTAAAGATGCAATGAGAGGAAAAGATTGCTCTTCTTTATCAAGGCCTTTTGTTATTTTTTTTTTGTTGTTTTAATTTACTTAAAACGTGTTTTCTCAGAGTCCTAGGTAGGTTGGAAAAGATTGCTCTTCTTTTTCGCAACTATGCTAGATCCTGGGTCAGTGGAGACCATCTGTGCGGCTATAAGCCCCTCGTTTTGCACCTGTATTTTGACATCCCGGGGTGGACAGCCCCGGGCGAGGTCCTATAGGGCAAGCGGTTTCCACCGGCCTAAAAGAAAAATCGAACCTAAGGACCGAGCCTGTCATGTTCGTTTTAATGCGTTAGCCATGTGAATAGTGAACCGAGCCGGCCATTGAGTCAAGATCAGGTCAAGAGTTCGGCATGACCTCTCTTCACCTTGCTTGCGCAAGGATACGTGACGTTAGGCGTTAGGTAGGTCATATCGTCATGGGCGACGTATTAAAGGCTTGATGACATGGTATCATGTGAGCATGGATGTATATCCGGGACGGAACATCGTGCAGGTGTAGCTTCGGAAAATCAAGATCGGGTCAAGATTTTAGCATGACCTTTCATCGCTTTGCTTGCGCAAGGATCTTGAATTCGAGCTTCGACTCGAGAAAATGGCGGTATGGGATATGTATCCAGGTGTATGATACTGGTAGGTAAAAACCGGCCGAGTCGAGCAGTGTGACTCAAGACTCAAACGTGCGGGGTTGACGCTTGGCTAGGATGGGATGTTTGGAATGATCCCGTGCGCGTCCAAGAGGCCTAGGAAGACCGAGCACTGGGCGAGACCACTTCGGGTTGAGGGTTGTATTGTGCAGTGTATCCGAGGCAGCAGTGCGCGTAGTGTGCGGTGTAACCGAGGCAGCAGTGCGAGTAGCATGCGATGTAACCGAGGCAGCAGTGCGCGTAGTGTGCGGTCTCTAAAATTCTTTTTCTGAGTAAAACAGAAGTTTTTCGAAGAATTTTAAATGTATGCACAGATGTATATTGATGCATTTTTTTGTACTTTTATTTTTTATTTTTTGAAAATAAAAAGTAAAGCACATGCACACACACACACAACAGTTAAAGAAAGGGGTAAAATGAAAGTTTGACCCTCATCATCGTTTTAAAAATCTTTTGTTTTGTTTAAAAGTTTTTAAAACAAAATGTCCCCAGCGGAGTCGCCAACTGAAATTACCCGGGATCCGGCTCGCGCGCGGGGGCCCCCGGCATCTCGCATTTTCGTCGCGTTTCGGAAATGGCCCGGATCCGATAGGCAGCGCGTTCGCGCCCCGGCATCTGGCTTATTCCGTTTTGCGGTAGTTGGGAGGTGTCTCGCCGTGTTTTCGCTTTGTAGAGTCGCCACGCCATTTTTATTAAGCCCAAAACATTGAAAAAGGGCATCAGTTTAAAAATAAACTGTTTTTGTGTGATGAGATTTTGAGTTCGGAGGTCAGATGACTCATCGGAAAGAGAATATTAGAATCTTAGAGCTCACCCGAGTCGCCTCGTAAAAACGAGTCTTTCGGATACCCCTAATATTCTTTAACTGTTGTGTGTGTGTGTGTATGTGCTTTTTAAAAATGCATGCTGTATCGAATGTCTACATTGTACACTGCTTATTGAAATGTATTGAAATAGTGTAGGAAGGAAGCCTTACCAATGTTGGTTCGTGTCTGTCTTCCGCTGGGGAATAGTGTTTGAGGATGGAATAGTGTTCCGGTACGGACCGGGATTGCTTCGGGAGGAGCCGGTTGTCTGCGGACAGAGTTTCGGCGTGCTTAGGGATTGTAGGTTGCATTCGAGCAGAGGTTTGGCGTGCGTTGGGATCGCAGGGATCACTCGGGCAGAGGTTCGGCGTGCGTTGGGATCGCAGGGATCACTCGGGCAGAGTTTCGGCGTGCGTTCAAGTTGCCGGTTTGACTCGGAAAGAGCGGGACGCCTTGGGAAAGACCAGGCAAGGCCTCGGAGTACCACGAGGGGCCTTGAAGTACCTCGAGAGTGCCTCGGGGCAGCGCGGGAGCGTCGCGGGAGCGCTCGGAGAGGCTTCGGAGCACCACAAGGGAGCTCGAAAGGCCTCAAAAGGATCCGAAAGGGGCCGGGAGTGCCCCGAAGGGTCTTAGAGGGATGCCTGAAGGCTGGGGGGAGAGGAGAGAAGAGGGAGATGTGTGAAATGAGGGAGGGGGAGCCCTCTATTTATAGTGCCAGGATCTGTGCAATAAGGTCCGTACGGACCTTGCAGGTAATCCAAATTTTTGGTTTTCCTCGATTTGAGGGAATAATGTGGACTTTAAAAGGATTACGAAATGATGATGTACGGTTGTAAAGAGGCGTACGGACCAACCAGGCATGCAATAAGGTCCGTACGGACCAACCATGCATTTCAGTAATGATGCACTCCGGGATTTGGGGGAATATTGTGGACTTTAAGGGGATTCAGTAATCATTGAAACAAAGAGGTCCGTACGGACCTTATTTGCTTTTCTGATTTCTGAATAATTCCCAAAAGGTCATTTTGTCCCTTTTTATCCCAGAAAGGTTCCTCCCTTGGTTTGGCTGGTTTTTTTTTGGGGGTTTTGAGTGTTAAAGGTCTTCGAGACTGAGTTTGTGAGTCTTCCGTGTTTCCCGTGTGTTCGGAAGAGGGTGATCCAGATTGGGGTACTTACACTTACGTGAATCGTTTGTCATTTTACAAAGATTATTGTGGGTTCATGTTCCACTCCATATGAACATTGAAAGGGTATATCTAGATGTCCGATTTGAGATTGGATGAGAAAGATATGATAGCTCAAAATTGGTGGGTTGAAATTGTAACTTTTAGAATTTAACCACACTATTGGTGTGTCATGATTTCCAAATTAACTAAGGGATTAATTAGGATCATTACCATGGGTTTTGGGGTTACAAGTTGTGGAATAAAACCCCATGAATACAAGATAATGACTCCCATATTAATATAATGATTAATTGGGAATTCATCACATGTTTGTTGAAGCTATAACTAGAGAAACCCACAACAAATGAAAACAACTTTTTCCATCAATCTTCCTCTTCTCCCTTTGAAATTTATTGTTCTTATTTCTTTGGCCTCCTAGAGTAGTATACAATGGTATGGTGATTTTGTACAAGCATTGCTTCAATTCGCCGGAGATTCTAGTGTGTAAGAATAGTCTGGTTCATCCGTTTTATCCTGGGAGGCGAACGTCCAAAACATCATCAATGATAACTCGATGAGGGGGCAAATTTGTCTTAAGGAGAGTGTGTCACACACGACTCTGGCAACATCAAGACGATCAACCTACGGTTATTTCTTCTTGTTTAAGTTTATATTGTACATTGTATCAATAAATATTTTGTAATTCTTTTCTCTTTTGTGCTTATTGTATGATTTTGTCTAACAACGTTAAGACAAATTCCCTATTTGAGAAAGGATTACATATTTGAGAAATCTGGTGGAGCGGCGGCCACGGGAGAAAAGATAGAAAATGATGGAAGTGACGGATGGAAGAAAATTCCATCAAGTTTATTGCAATGACTAGCTGTTATAAAATTGCAATTTCCGATTCGTTAACCGTTGGATGGAGCTCAAATTTGGTGAGAAAGTTCTAAAATCATATAAGAACAATCTGGACGGTGGAGATCTAAATATTTTATGTGGATATGAAGATAAAAGTTTCGGAACTGAACAGTTTATGGAAAAAAATAAATTTGAACATATAATGATCTAACGGATGAACATCAAGGATGTTGCAATGATTGTGTAAAATAGTTGTGGCGACGCTACTTCTAGTGTTTATACAATGGGTGATATATCTCTTATGGTTCATGATAATCATGGTGAGAGAAATTGAATAGTTCGTTGGAACTAAGTTGAGAAGATAAACGTTAAAAGATGTAGTATTTAACGTTGCATTTTATCAATGATATATTGACAAAGATGATAAGGCTTCTTGAAATGAGTTGTTAAATTCTATTATCTATATATATATATATAAAGGTTGAAGTGTATAGAGCACTTTTTGAGATTTTTCCTCCAAACTTCCCCCTTAAACAAAAAAATTGGTCAAATACATTTCTCAAGCTCTCTTTAATTATTTATAGATGTACTAAATGCATAATTTATGACTCAACATCTACCTAAAAACTTAATACCGTATGACATACCTATCTACCCCTAAACTCCATTTTTCATAAGTTAATTTTTGTAAATACAAAATTTAAAAATCAAAATTAAAAAATAAAGCAACGAGAAGATAACAAACATAATTAAATTACAAGAAGAAAAAAAATAGAAATAAAGTTGAACGGGTAACAATAAATCTCTATTTCTTTTAGTTATAATCGTAGTGAGAAGTGCCACATAAGTTTAACCAAACCCATTTTCATAGATCACTTCTATTTACGACACTTTTTTTTCTTTCTAAATTCCTTTTACAAAAATTATTAGCCTTCTCTTTTTTTCATTTTTGCAATATTCATCACTTCAAAATATAAATGTTATTTTTTCAAAATATATGAAAAAGTAGTACTTCATCCATCCTAAAATAAATGTTAATTTTATAATTTATAATTTTAAAGGATAAAAATAAAATTTTATATTATGAAAACCCTTCTTAAAAATTAATAGTCTTTTCATTTTTTGTTTCATATTGCAGCACTCATCAACAACAAAAGTCCTTCTATTTTTTTTTTAATTTCAAAATGAATATCTACTTTTATATACTTCCTCCGTCCCAAAATTGATGTTTATTTTTTTATAGTTTTTCCGTTCCAAAATGAGTATCTAATTTTTTTAAATATGCCTCATTAATCCCAAAATGAATGTTCATTTTTTATATATTTTTTTGAATATCTTCTTTTAATTAAAATTAACAACCATTTTAGAGCGCAAGAAATTTAGAACTGAATATTTACTTTGGAGTCAAAGTTTTTTAATAAATAACCATTCATGTTGGAATGAATGAAGTACAACTTTAGCTACCTCTATCTCACAGATTGAGAAGTACGCTCAAGTTCTCCAAACTTTAGCTACCTCTATCTCACAGATTGAGAAGTATGCTCAAGTTCTCCAAACTTTAGCTACCTCTATCTCACAGATTGAGAAGTACGCTCAAGTCCCTCAAACTTAAGCTACCTCTATCTCACAGATTGAGAAGTACGCTCAAGTTCTCCAAACTTAAGCTACCTCTATCTCACAAATTGAGAAGTACGCTCAAGTTCTTCAAACTTTAGCTACCTCTATCTCACAGATTTAGAAGTACGCTTAAGTTCTCCAAACTTTAGCTACCTCTATCTCACAGATTGGGAAGTACGCTCAAGTTCTTCAAACTTTAGCTACCTCTATCTCACAGATTGAGAAGTACGCTCAAGTTCTCCAAACTTTAGCTACCTCTATCTCAGAGATTGAGAAGTACGCTCAAGTTCTCCAAACTTTAGCTACCTCTATCTCATAGATTGAGAAGTACGCTCAAGTTCTCCGAACTTTAGCTACCTCTATCTCACAGATTGAGAAGTACGCTCAAGTTCTCCAAACTTTAGCTACCTCTATCTCCTCGATAGTATCGTAAGCTCTAGTTTCCTCAGGTGACAACCTCCATTAATTGTCAATCAGGTGACTACCTCCATTAATTGTCAAATCAGGTGACAACCTCCATTAATTGTCAAATCAGGTGACTCCTCCATTAATCGTCGAAACCTCAAGGATCCTAGACATTGTTCCTAACTATCTAGCGAGACTTGAACTAGGACCAAGGCTTGATTCCTCCGGGATACGTAGGTAGCCTTTCATAAAGGTCCAGCCATCCGACCGCAGTGGTCACCCTCTTCCTTCATCACTCCTCAGTGGTGAGGTAGCCTTTCATAAAGGTCCAGCCATCCGACCGCAGTGGTCACCCTCTCCCTTCATCACTCCTCAGTGGTGAGGCAGCCTTTCCTAAAAGGTCCAACCATCCGACCGCAGTGGTCACCCTTATCATTCATCACTCCTCAGTAGTGAAGTAGTCCCTCATAGAGGCCCGAATATCCGACCACATCGGTCACTTCCTTCATCTAGCGTATCCCCAGTAGGATCAGTCACTTGACCTCCCAGGTCACTTTCCCTTCTATTTCCCTAGCAAGAGACCAGTTTCTCTTCGCCATTCCCTAGCGGATCTTATTCTGAACTACGATCATGACTTGATTCCTTCGGAATACGTAGGTAGCCTACACTAGGTTCAGCCAACTCGTCACTTATGACACTCCTTTCCCCAGTGGATTCCGAACTACGATTATGGCTTGATTCCCACTCGGGATACGTAGGTAGCCTTCCAAAGGTTCAGCCACTCGACCACCTTGGTCACCCAATCCGTCTCGGCATTCGCCAGATCGGATCCTTTTCTATCGACAACCCCACTCGCCCTGCAAGTGACGTTGCCGAGGGGCTTCTGTAAGTACCCAAATCTGGCTCATGCCTTCCGATTAGGTTTCCTGATAATTCCCCTGACTTTCCTAAAGTTTAGGGGCAATTCGAGAACTTTTCCAAACCTTCCGAGGGACGAAGGACTTGCTAGGAATTAAAATTCCACGTAGTCCTTCGTTGGAAAAGCCCTTCTAGAAGGCCACCTTGCATGGTTCTAGAAATGAGCTGAGTCATTTCAGGATAAAACCGCACGGCCTCATTTGCCTTGGGGTTACAGCCGCACGTCTTCATTAGCTGCTGCCAGACTGTCTATAAATAGAGACATCCTCTATTCATTTTAGGGGGGATTTTGAAGTAGTGTTACTCTATCAAAATACCACCACGAAATTCCAGAGAGCTGAGAGTGTCAAAAACCACCTCCCTCCTCTTTAAAACCTTTCAAAGTTGGTCCTTCCCTAGGCAAACTCCAAGGAGAAAGAGGGACACCACCATTGGTAACCTCTCCTCCCCTTTATCTTGTATTATACTTGTATTTATGTGATATATTGCTCATTGCTTTACATATTGCTATATACTTGCTTGGTACTTGGTATATTGTCATTAAAGATCCTATCTTTAGGCATGTAAATCATACCCCTTCCCCTTTTTGCATCCAAATAGCACCCCTTGCTCCTAAAATGACATCTTTATGCATCATTTGCACTTAAAATGTCATTTTTATATATAAAGTTGCATCCTTTGCATTAAAAATGTTATCTTTGCATTAAAGTAGCATCCTTTGCACTTAAAATGTCATTTTTGTACCAAAGTAGCATCCTTTGCATCAAAGTAGCATCCTTTGCATCAAAATAGCATCCTATACATCAAAGTAGCATCCTTTGCTCCTAAAATGACATCTTTATGCATCCTTTGCACATAAAATCCATTTATCCACACAAAGTTGCATCCTTTGCATTAAAAATCATTCTTTGCATCAAAGAAGCATCCTTTGTAAACAAGTAGCATCCTTTGCACTTAAAATGTCATCTTTTTCATTAAAAGTGTCATCTTTAGCTTAAACATGCATCCCCCATGTCCCTCATGGTTGGATCTCTCTCCTAGGATTGCCTAGTGACCTTCATAAGGCACAAAAGGGCATAGGATGAGCATAAAGATCCAATCTTTATACCCCTCCCCTAGTCCCCTTTGGTACTTGGAGCATCTCTTGGAGCGAGATGGTGTAAAGATCCTATCTTTACATCATTTCTTCCACTTAAAGATGCCATAGACGGATTCTCCTTTAGAAAAGGATGAGCCCTAGCCACATATCTCCGATCATCACTTGAGACGAGCATAAATGTCCCGAAAAAGTCCAAATCGTCTCAAGATGTAGGATTGATAGGCAAAGGTCATTCCTTTCTAAAGAGTCTCATCCTTGGACTCTAAAAACGGTGTCCCTATCTTGATCACGTGTGACCCAAGGTCTCATCATGATGATCATAAGTCCAAGATGAGAACGGGACCAAAGTCCCTAATACATAAAAATCCAAGGAATCCCGAGCGATAACCAACTCATGGTTTATACGTCTGGAAGACCACTTGGAACATTGCCTCCTTTTTCAAAGCACACATCCCACACACGAAAACACTAAGGCAATCATGAAAAGCGGATCCTGGAAGACTTGCTTCGGCAAGGCTCTTTGGGTGAACGACGATCCGTTCTTCCCAAAGGGTAACTTAACCTCTGGACCCAAATCCTTTTTTTCAAAGTTTTGAGGAAATCAAAATGGCGTGGCGACTCCATTTTTCAATTTAAACGGGACGTTTCCAAACTGATGTGAGGTGGTGATCCCCCTTACACGAGAAAGTGGTTCCAAAAAAAATAAATAAACAAAAAAAGGGAGCCGCTTATCTTGGGCACCACATTCACACTTACCCCCAGCTTTTTCTGAATGGACCACAAAACCATCTGTGGGCCAAGCCATTTCAACCTCTACATTCAGAGACCCTACTCCTTCACCCCCTCATTCCAATCGCGATCAAACATCCCCTCCATCTTCAAACCGCGTTCAATCTCCGCCCTAATCAAACCGCAACCAAACTCCACCTCTTTCTAACCGCAACAAAACTCCTACACCACCTACTTCCCCTATTTGTCAACAAACCCCTACTCCTTCTAAAAATCTTAGCCCTTCTACCTCCCCTCAACAACAGCAAACCCCTCCTCTTTCTGTTCACACAACTCAAACCAACTCCACCTCAAACTCACCTCCCAACACCTCAAATCTTCCAACTACCTCCATTCCTCCTCCTAACCAAACCGCCCCCAACCAAACCGCCCGTATTACCTTACCCCAAACACTCCCCATTCCATCTCCAACTACCCAAACTCATACAATCCCAATTGCCTACATATTCCAAACCTTACACACCCAACTACCCCAAACAACACTCTCTTCCCAAACTCCACCCATTATCCAAACCGCTCTTCCACCCTTTACTCAACTGCTTCCCTCATACTCTCATATGCCTTCTTCCTCAACCGCTCCAACAGACTACTCCCATATCCTTTCCACTCTTCAGCTTATACAAAATCAACTATTGGTCAACCAAGGACATGTGATTAAGGTGACAGAGTCCAACTGCTCCCTAGAAGCCTCCAACCTAACTCTTTAAGCTAGAGTTGACTCTCAAGCCCAAGAAATGGCTATTCTGAAATCCCAATTGATGGATTCCATTAAGGGTGAGAGATCATAGTCAACCGTGGGTGACCAAACCGCAAACATTGTGAAAGCCACTGTTGAATCTAGCTTGTCCAATTTCAAACAGCAGTTGGCCGACAATGTAATTGAGTACATTGGTGATTCTGCCACCAGTGAACATGTCAAGAATATGCTTGCAATTGCTGGAGATCTGATCTGTGACACTGTTGAGCAAGATTTAGAGAAAATGAAGATTGAGCTGATTGAAACTTTCAATGCCAGACAGCAGCAGCTAGCTTCAAGCCAAACCGATGAAATCAAAACCGCCATGGACTCAATGCAAACAAGCTTGCTGGAGGAAATTGATATGATGAAAGGCGAGCTGGCTGTTAAGATGAACATTGTTGGAGATAGTCTTACAACCAAGATAAATGTTTTGAATGAAGAAGTCAATGACAGGTTGGAGAACCTCAAGGAAGGTTTCAACTCTAAGCTCAGCAAAATCAATGAGCTAAAAACCTCCTTGAAGGTAACAACAGATTTAGGGCCAATCCAAGAAGCCATCTCTACTCAAACCGTAGTAATTCAGGGGGAGATTCACACTTTCTACAACACTCTCAACTCTTCCTTCAAAATTCAAATTGATAAACTTAAAGAAAATGTAGCTGCCAACACTAGAGCAGTTGATGTAAATAACTTAACCTCAGCACAGTCTGTGACTGCCTTAAGAGCAGTGGAGACAACCCTTGGCAGAACAACTGAAGAGGTCAGGACCTTGAGAAGAACTCTTAGTGCAGAAAGCTCAGCATTCAGACCTTCTGGACCACAGGTACCTGATCAGGAAGTGAATCAACCGCGTCATCAGCCTCCTCACCAATCGCGTCAGCACTGAACCGCCTTTTGTAATTTCTTTTTGTTGAACATCTTTTGTAATTTAGACCGCACTCTCTTTATATTTTTTTGGTCTAACTTATTTTGTTTTTGTAACCTTGTAATTTCCTTTCCTACCTGTATCTGTAGCTTCAACCATTTAAGGTAGTAATGAAAATTGCATCATGGTTCCAAAACCTTGTTCATATCGAACTGCTTGTTTGTAGAACAATGAAACCGCAATGGTTTAAAACCTCATTCAAATATTTTCTAACTTAAAATCATATTTTTGAATTGAAGTTTAAACATTCAGTTTAAACCGCACTTTAAACTTGAACTCATATTTTTCAAGTGCACTGAATGCATTTCTATACTGTCAAGTTGTATGTTTTTCAATCTTTCAATAGTATAGAAATCTATAACTTAAGCTAGTGTGTGCATTGACTTGGGACATGACTTACCATATTAATTCTTATGGACATGTTTTTACCAAGTACAATGTTTGCTTTTGTTATAGTAGGTAATGGCATCAATCAAATAGGGGGAGATTGTTGGGTATGCATTCTTTAACCCTCCTAGCTTTAGCTTAGATTTGATTAATACCATAACATCATCTCTATTTTAAGGACTTTAGGCCCATATGTAATGAAGCTTAGACTTCAATTTTTTTTAGCATAAGTCCATTTTATAGAATAGGTTAAATTAGGCTTGAAGACTGGCACAAGACTCATTGGATATGAGGTTGCAGTTCAAAGTAGTTTCAAAACCGCACTTAAGCAACCACGCATGCAAACCGCATGTGGAATTTTGTCTTTGAAATCGCTACTTGACAATCTCAGTGAAACAACTTTATTGAACCACACTAGCCAACCACAGTGCAAATTCCAATCCTGAGACCGCACTGTAAAACCTCCTCTGGTGAAACCGCTCTTGTCAAACCGCATGCACACCAGACCGCATCCAATGATTGAAGACTTGAAGTGAACCACATATGACTGTTGGAATCCACATCAGCAATGACTAAAGTCAACCACCAAATCTTGTCACGTGATCAAGTGTCAAACAGAATTTGCAAGGATCTTGAAAAGGTGACAGATGTCCTTACTACCTTATTTGCAGCTGAGGTCTGATCAGCTTTATTTGCAGCTGCTGTACCAAAGGACAAAAGTGGATTTGTGGACCAATCAGATTACACCAGTACAGTACTACTACAGCTGTATCATAACGGCTAGTTCCTTGGTGCTTGGGTATAAATACCCCTAATCTTCAACACTTGAAGATTGCTTGAAAAATCAAAATTGCTGTGAGTTCATAAGAAGTTGAAGCTCTGCCCAGAAAATATTCAGCCCTTTGAATCTTCATCTTGAAGAAATATTTCCTAGCCCAGAAATCAAGCCTTAAACACCATCAAGAATCATTGTGCTCTACATCTCATATATTCAAAGAGCCTTGATCTTGTTCAACACACATACCTCACTTGTTTAATCACATAGATTATTCATTTGAGATACACCGGTTATAGTCTAGGATTTGATCTTCATAGAATATATTTTAGATCTGAGTATTGTACTTTGTACTTTGTAATCTCTCATACTCTAATATAAAATCTAACTCTTAGAAAATCCAAGACTAACCATCTTGGTACTGGATGTAGATCATTTATGATTGAACCACTCCAAATATTGTGTTCTTCAATTCTGCACTTTTATTTACTGTTCATTGCTAATTATTTTGTCGTATCTGTTTGATCTTATTTTCAGTTATCCATTATTGTGAATTATGTTTGAAGTTAACGTTGTCAAAACCTCACTTTTCAGTTTTATAAACCGCACTGAAATCCGCTCATCAAAATCGCACCTCTAAATCGCTCTGTAAACTTAAATATTCCGCTGTGCATTTTGCAACTCCACTTGCAGTTTATAATACACTGCAAGCGGTTTTGTAAGCAAGAGGTTGAGTTTTAAAAAGAGGGCGAAAAATTTGTAACATCTATTCACCCCCTCCTATGTATCCACTCATTGTATTGTAGATACATTATTTGTTAAATGTATTAAGTTGCCTTTTAGCATGTTGTGAGCTTGAGAGTAGACCGTGCTTGTACTAATCAAGAAGTGTTTTAATTGTGGTGATTTGTGATTTACTTTTAAAGCTTTGTCGAGATGCAAGATCTCTTGCTTGCTTTTGTCTGAGCCTTGGCGGCATCCAGTTTTTGGAATTTTTGTTGTATTTGTGTTTGGATTGATCTGAGCCTTGATTGGCATCCATTTATTTTTGTTTTTGTGTGTTTTTAGACCGAACCAATGAAGGCTGCCTACGTTCCCCCCAGACTGAGTGGCTCAGGTCTTCGTAGTTCGATACTTTTTAGAAGTGACAGGGAGACAGAAAAGTCGATTCTCTTTGGGCGAAGTATCGGCGAAGTTTGCTTCCGTTGACTGGATTCCTGAAGGGATTGCCGTTTAGGTCTGTTAGATTCATGGCACCTCTGGAGAAGACCTTTTGGACCACGAACGGGCCGATCCATATTGGTTCCCATTTTCCAAGCGGGTTGGTTCGAGTGGGAGGCTTTTCTTTGAGTACCAGATCGCCTTCCCTGATGTCTTGAGATTTGACCTTCTTGTCGTAAGCCCTAGCCATTCTGCTTTGGTAGGCTCGAATGTGTTCCATGCCCTTTAGTTGGCGTTCGTCTAGTAGGGCCAATTCGTCATGTCGGCTTCGGAGCCATTCGACTTCGTTGATCTCGTTTTCCAACAACACTCGGAGTGATGAGATTTCCAACTCGACGGGCAGTACTGCCTCCATCCCATAGGTTAGGGCGAATGGAGTTTCTCCCGTGGTGGTTTTGACTGATGTTCGGTAGCCCCGAAGTGCCAGGTGCAGCTTCTTGGGCCAATATCGTCCTCGTATGGTCATTTTTCTGATGATCCTTTCGAGGGTTTTGTTTGCTTCTTCTACTGTGCCGTTAGTTTGTGGCCTGTAGGGAGAGGACTTATGGCGTGTGATTTTGAACTTGGCCAATAGTCTATCGCATTATCCTTTGAAGTGAGATCCGTTGTCAGATATGACTTCATTTGGGATGCTGTATCGGCATATGATGTTTTCCTTGAGAAACTATGCATCCTTCTTGGAAGTTAGCACTTTGTGGGACTTGGCTTTGACCCATTTTGTGAAGTAGTTGATGGCTACCAAGACGAACTCGTGGCCATTGCTTTCGGGCGGAGCGATATTCTCGATGACGTCAATTCCCCAAGTAGCAAAGGGCCAGGGAGTGGTCATGCAATATAGATCATGAGGGGGAAGATGGTTGAGGTTGGAAAAGCGCTAGCACTTGTCGCAGCTTCGGACAAAGTGGATGCAATCCGCCTCCATGGAGATCCAGTAGTAGCCCATTTGAAGGATGATCTGCATCAGGGCTCTGGCATTCATGTGGGGGCCGCAAGCCCTATTGTGGACTTCGTTCATGAGCTCATTCGCTTTTTCCTTTCTGATGCAAAGGAGGAGCGGTCCTTGGTAGCATTTCTTGTATAGCATGTCTCCAAGGATGACAAAGTGAGATGCAAGGTGTTTTAGGGCCACGATGCTCTTGGCTTTGATTCCTTCTTTGCATTTTCCTTCCTCATTCATGAAAGAGGTTTCCCCGTTCTTGAGGTATTGGTAGATTTGGTTGTACCATGGTTCATTGAATGGCTCAGGCTCTGGCTTGATTTCATAGCAGTAGGGAGGAATTTCCTTTCTTCCTACTTTGAATGGCTTTACCACTTTCCCTTCTGGGATTTCCACGAGAGAAGCCAAGGTGGCTAGGGCATCTGCAAACCAATTCCGGTCTCTTGGCAAGTAGTGGAAGGTGACCTCTTTGAATTGCGTGATGAGGTCTTCCATGCAGGCGTGGTATTTTTGCAAGCCTGGGTCTATTGTTTTCCATTTGTTGGAAACTTGATTGATGATCAGGGCTGAGTCCCCGTAGACCTCTAACTCTTGGACGTTCCTTTCGAGGGCGGCCTCCAGTCCGGCGGCGCATGCTTCGTATTCGGCGGCATTGTTGGTTGCCTCGAAGTTTAGCTTTATGGCAATTAGGGTGTGCTCTACTTTTGGGTCGACCAAGAGTATTCCAATGCCGTTTCCTCTCTTTTTGGTTGCTCCGTCGAAGAACAGCTGCCATCGATTCTCGCCTTCAAGTGCGAAGATTCCTTTGTTTAGAAATTGCGGTTCGGGACCTCTGGCCTCGTCGGTTGGGAAGTCGGCCAATTGTTCGGCCATTACCCGTCCCTTGATTGATTTCTAGTTTACGTACTGTGCCGGTGAAGAGGCTTCCGATTTGCGTCTCTTTAGGCTCTTCAGCAGTCCCCAAATTCACTTTGGTCAAAACCTCCTCGGCAGCTTGGACCCGATTTTCCTCTCATTTGACAACATGCTTAAAGGTTTGTTTAATGCATTGTTCATTTAATGTGTCTGCTTCTTTATCAAGTGAATTGTTATTAACTTGTTTGTGATTTAGTTAATTTATCATTTGTTAAAGATGCAATGAGAGGATATTTGGAAAGGTCGGACCTTTTATTGAAAACGTAGAGAAGATACATTGTTGGTTATGAACTCATAATCTTCCGGCGCAGGGCCGTCGGATGACTTAAAAGACTCGAATTAAAATACAACATGACTTGAAAATAGACTCTAGGAGACGGGGGATTGGACCAGGCTTCATTTCTCTTTGCAGGCTGCAGTTCTGGAGAAGGGGGCGATGGCTCTGGTAGCCATTCTTCGACTGATACTGTTCTCGGGGGAAGGCTTGACTTTGGTTCGACTTCAAACCAAATCGCGGAGGTATTAGGCTGCTCGTTTGAGGGTGTCCTTCCATTGGTGTTGTTACCAGATCTCGGAGGCTTTTGGCGATAGAAGTCGTGGAGAGCTTCTTCCAGGAGGGCGAAACACTCGCTTCTTTAGAGTTTATTCTTGCTGATATTGATTATCTTCATAGAATCTGCTCCCTCAGCTGAGGTCTTTGCTTGTATGATATTCACGATATCTGAATCGCTGGGGCATGCTATTTCTCCTTCTTTGACCAGGCTCTGAAGGATGTTGCGCCATTGTTCTTCCAAGTCAAGCACCGAGACGTTGAATTAGACTATGCTATTGTAGCCGTCTTCTTGGGATCCTGTAAGTACCCAAATCCGGATCGCCAAAATCCGTTAGAAGTTAACCGAAATCCGTTAACTGGCCCGCTCCAGGTTAACCGGAACCCGTTAAGCTCCCCGTTTCCAAGCCAACGAGATGTCTCGGGACTGCCCCGTGCATCCCAATGTCAAAGCGTAATCAACACACGTCGTCGCACGTAAAAGTACGACTTTCCCCGAAAAACGCACTTTTCGGCATTTTTCGGGGGCGTTTCGGACATTTTCCGGACAGTTATTTTAAAAACGGACAAAACCGGGAATAGTGGCACGAACTCCCACGAGCCTGGTGAGTCATGGGACACGTGGCTTGCATGCCACAGCTCCTTAGTCACCCCTGGTATACAGTCTCAGTCCGGCCGGACTCTTTTGCAGACAATCCAGAATTGCCAGCAAGTCCCTCCAATTTCCAAAGTTTCACAAAACCCCCTGGTTTTCACTCTCAGTCCATCCGGACTGATCCTGAAATTTCACGTATAAATACAGAGGCTGTCAAAGCCATTTATAACAACAAAAATTACTCCCTTTCTCCCAAAAGTCACGGCCCAACTAAGTTCCACCCCTTCCCGAGCCCCCCGTTTCACCTCGATTCACGTGAAAACTCTGTATTTCGATCAAATATGACCCCCACCACCTCAAAACACCATTTCAAACACCTTTTCGTATCCCGTATATGCCCCTCGAGCCAAAGGAGCCGACCCTAGCCATAGGTAGCTCCCTCTCTCTTTAAACTCTCGTTCCATCTCGGTTTACGCGCCAGTCGCTACAATCATTTCGGACGACGTTGTTAAAATGTAGACGTCATCGTCTAAATGAGGCCCGATACGTTTTAGTCCGCGATCCTCTTCTCTTCCCGTAAGAGAAGTAATCTTGGGTTAAAACGGCATTTCGGCCCCGTTCCGTTACTTTTATGTCATTTACCAATTCCGGATCGTTTGATCGGTCGATCGTCATTTAAATTCCTGTCATTTACAAATTCCGGACCGTTTGATCCGTCGAACGTCATTTACATTTACGCAATTTTACAATTCCGAGCCGTTTGGCTCGTCGATCGTACTTTACAATTCCGGATCGTTTGATTCCGTTGACATCGCACTTTAAATACTGTCATTTACAAAGTCCGAGCCGTTTGGATCGTGATAGTATTTACTTTTCAAAATTCCGAGTCGCAACCCGATTCGTTGATCGCATATCATTTAATACGTTTTTCCCGTAAAATCGTTAACAATGTAATGCCCGGTTCAAAACCGGAGTTCGACCTTCGAACTCTCTTTCAAAACGCGCGAAATGACGTTTGGCATCCAAACGCTCATCTTCAAACTTAAAAGCCGCCATTTGACACTTAAATCATTTAATACGTTTTTCCCGTAAAATCGTTAACAATATAATGCCCGGTTCAAAACCGGAGTTCGACCTTCGAACTCTCTTTCAAAATGCGCAAAATGACGTTTGGCATCCAAACGCTCATCTTCAAACTTAAAAGCCGCCATTTGACACTTAAATCATTTAATACGTTTTTCCCGTAAAATCGTTAATAATGACATGCCTGGTTCAAAACCGGAGTTCGACCTTCGAACTCTCTTTCAAAACACGCGAAATGACGTTTGGCATCCAAACGCTCATCTTCAAACTCAAAATCCGACGTTTGACATTCAAACGCTCTTTTCTTAAAAGTCAACATTTGACACTTAAGATAAACAATTAAAATCAGCATTCGCGCCACTTTTCCTAAAAACTTCCAAAACCGACGTTTGTCATTCAAACGCTTGCCTTTTCAAACAGAACCATAATCAACGTTTGACATTCAAACCAAGATTAAGCTTGTCATTCAAGCCCCCCATTTCAAAATGCAAACACACATACACACACGCACACGATTTCGAGAAAGGTAGAAAGACTCGTCATGCGAGGCGTTTCGGGTGATCTCAAAATACTCTTCCCGAAACGTAACGTAAACCCCGAACCTAACAATCTCTGGTAATAAAAAAGCCTTTTACTCGTTTTTGCTACCAATAAAAATGACACCCCTTTTTCAAAGCCTTTTCCTAAGTTTTTGCTACCAATAAAAACGACACCATTTTCAACCAAAAGCCGTTTCTCAACGTTTGGGCTCAAAATAAAAAAAACCGCGTGGCGACTCCTCTCCTTCCCAAAAAGCGAGGTCTCAGACACCAACCCTCCACGAAAGACAACAGCGCTTTTCGCTCGCGCGAAATCCCCAGGTAATTTCAGTTGGCGACTCCGCTGGGGACAAGGATACTTTTTGTCAAAACTACCGTTGTTTTCAAAAAAGCCTTCCGTGGGTCAAACTTTCGTTTACCCTTCCTCGTTTTCATGTGCGTGTGTTACTTTAAACCTCGAACGTTTTATTTCAAGGGCATTACATTAGCATCTTTTTCAAAATCATAACATGTTCATGCATTCCCGTTCATACTTGATTTTCATGCTATATTTTGAACTGCGCATCAAATTCTTTAAGACACATTCTGAAAAATCTCTATTTTCCTCAGAAAAAAAGAATTTTAGTGACCGCACACTGTGAATGTGTGCCCAAATTTTGTTTTTTGTTGGATTCACGCGAGTTTGAAGACATCCGGTTTAATTTGAAAAACGGAGTCGCCACGCCATTTTGATTACCTCAAAACTTTGAAAAAATGGTTTTATGGGTTCGGAGGTTAAGTTACCCCTTGGGAAGAACGTTTGGCGTTCACCCAAGGTGCCTTGCCGGAGCAAGTCTCCCATGATTTCATTAATCGTGCTTGCTTGCGTGCTTTCTTGTGTGCATGTGTTTGAAAATAAGGAGGGAATGTCCCAAGTCGTCTTCCGGACGTACAAACCATTTGTTGGTTGTCGCTCGGGATTTCTTGGAATTTATGTATTCGGGATTATGATTCCGTCCTCATCTTGTGACTTGTGATCATCGCATTTTTAACCTCGGGGCCCTCGGGACTTGCGTGATCGAGAGAATGACTCTCTTTTTGATCAAAGATGAGGTTCTTTAGAAAAGGAAGGTCCTTAGCCCATCAATCCTACGCTTTAAGACGGTCGAGCTCGTATAGATGCTTCATACTCTTTCTTAAGCGATAATTGGAGATATAGGGTTCAAGGTTGTCCCTTTCTAAAGAAATATGGAACCTTTAATGGAAGGAACGATGTAAAGATAAGATCTTTTACACCGGTCCGTTCCTAGGTTACTAATGGGGGAATGGGGAAAATGTATGTAAAAATGACACTTTAATGAAAAGATGACATTTTTGGGTTGCAAATGATGCACTTAGTTTAAAGAAATGATCTTTATTGCAAATGATGCATAAAGATTTGATTTTTATGCAAATGATGCATTTTTGAAGAAATTGGCATTCATTATGCAAATGATGCATAAAGATTGCATTTTGAAAAGCATATGATGCTAGTTTATGGTAAAGACATGGTCTTTAAAGCAAGTGATGCTTGGAAAAGTGTTTTTGGATGCAAAGGATGCATTTTGATTGAAAAGATTTGATTTTTATATGCAAAGGATGCATAAAGATGACATTTTTATTTGAAAATGGGGGTTTTAGGTGCAAAGGATGCACCTTTATGGGAAAAGACTACATTTTTATGACAAATGATGTCTAATGCATGCAAAAGGGGAAGGGGAATATGAAGATATGCTCTTTAATCTACCAAGTCCCAAGCAATATAAAAGTAATGCAATGAGCAATTTATAAAGCAATTAGGATGCGAGGTTTAGGGCGTGCGAAGTTACCAATGGATTCCTTCTTCTTCGGGTGGAGCTAGGAGGAGAGGTTGGTCTTGGATCTTCAAGGAGGAGGGAGGGAGCTTCTTGGCCTTCTTCTTCACCTTCTTGGATCTTCAACAACCTCTTGGGAGTATTTCTTCGTATTATATGTGGTATTGTTGGAATTTGTTGATGATGAAATGGGTAGAGGAGGGCTCTATTTATAGGCAGTCTGGATAAGGCTAATGAAACCGTGCGGCTAAGGGCAGCAAGCTAATGCAGCCGTGCGGCATTATCCACAATGACTCAGCATTCTAGAACCATGCAAGGTGGCAAATTTTAGAACCTTCCCTCCTAATTAAGAAAAATGTGTTTCTTAATTAGGAAGGATTCCCTTCAGCCCTTATTTAATTAAAAACAGTTCCGGAATGTTTCCTAACACTAGGAAGGTCTGGGGAATTATCGGAAAACTTACCGAAATTGCCGGAAATTTAACCTAAGGCATGAGCCAGATTTGGGTACTTACGAAGCCCTCGGCAACGTCACTTGCAAGGCGAGTGGGGTTGTCGATAGAAAAGGATCCGATCTCGGCGAATGCCGAGACGGATTGGGAGACCAAGGTGGTCGAGTGGCCGAACCTCTTATGAAAGGCTACCTACGTATCCCTGAGGAATCAAGCCAGCCGTAGTTCGGAATAGATCCGCTGGGAATGGAGAAGAGAAACTGGTCTCTTGCTGGGGAAATAGAATGGAAAATGACTTAGGAGGTCAAGCAATTGATCCTACTGGGGATATGCTAGAAGTGACCAAGGTGGTCAGATAACAAAGTCTCTTATGAGAGACTACTTCATCACTGAGGAGTGACGGAGAAAAAGGGTGACCAAAGTGGTCGGATGGCTGGACCTTTTATAAAAGGCTACCTACGTATCCCGGAGGAATCAAGCCTTGATCGTAGTTCGAGCATCACTAGATAGGTAGGAACGATGTCTAGGATCCTCGAGGGTTTGACAATTAATGGAGGATGTCACCTGATTGACAATTAATGGAGGTTGTCACCTGATTGACAATTAATGGAGGTTGTCACCTGATTGACAATTAATGGAGGTTGTCACCTGATTGACAATTAATGGAGGTTGTCACCTGATTGACAATTAATGGAGGTTGTCACCTGAGAAAACTGGAGCTTACATCACTATCGAGAAGATAGAGGTAGCTAAAGTTGAATGACGTTATTTCTTTATGACGGAAATAATGAAGACTAGAGCTTACGGCGCTATCTCTTTTTGACAGAGATAGAGGTAGCTAAAGCTAGAAGAACTTAAGTATACTTCACTATTCGTGATAGAGGTATCTTAAGTTGAGAGGAACTTGAGCATACGTCACTATTCGGGATAGAGGTAGCTTAAGTTGAGAGAAACTTGAGCGTACGTCACTATTCGGGATAGAGGTAGCTTAAGTTGAGAGAAACTTGAGCGTACGTCACTATTCGGGATAGAGGTAGCTTAAGTTGAGAGAAACTTGAGCGTACGTCACTATTCGGGATAGAGGTAGCTTAAGTTGAGAGAAACTTGAGCGTACGTCACTATTCGGGATAGAGGTAGCTTAAGTTAAGAGAACTTAGCATACGTCACTATTCGGGATAGAGGTAAGCTAAGTTTAGAGTTTTGACAATTCGGAGGTTGTCACCTAGCGTTATCCCGTTATAACGGAATTAACGGAGGCGATTGAGAAGAAAGCTTAATTGCTTAAGAGATAAGGGATATCTTTTGAAAAAGATGTTATCTTGCTTAAAAGATAACAGAAATTGCATGCCCAAGTGGAAGGTCCAGGGGCAGGATTGTAATTTTCTGCTCAGAGCGAATGAGGCCGCCCGGCATGAGATGGAGAAAAAGGAGCCGTTCGGCTAGAAGCCTGTTTTTTCCAGATTATTTAAAACAGATTTGAACGGGCATTGGGCATTATTGCCGCCCAAGAACTGCCGAGGAAGAGAGAGAGAAAGGAGAGAATTTCTTCAAAATTCTTCAATTCCCTTTGCTTCTATCGATTGGAATGGATCCGGAGGGCAATCCCATACCGAGGCAAGCAAGAAGAAACATCTCGGCGGCCGCTCGGAGGAGGAGAAAGGAGCTCGTGCGAACGGAAAGAAAGTATGACTTTCTTACACCTCCGTCGGAGCTTTACCCGGGGAGAAGGGAGCATAAATCAACGAACCCGCGATCGGTTGGGGTAAGCATTCTTAATTTGCTCAATTCCGTCGATTTTGATTGAATTTTGAATGATTTAGGGCTTGACCCGAATTTAGGAATTTTCTAGGATTTTCCTAGGATTTTTGAATGATTTTGAGACATTGATGATGAACCTATGAGGCTAAGAACATGCATGTGCAATTTATTTGACAAAAATAATGGGAATGACCCACTTTTTTCTCGAAAATAAAGTAAGAATGATAATTGTTTAAAGTGAGACGGAGTTCTTGCATGTGCTAGAACTAGGTCAAAATTTTGATTATCAATGAGAAACAAGATTTTGGAAGATGAAAAGGATTCATGCATGCCATTTTTGAAAGAATAATGCTTATGTGCAAAGAATTTTGAAAATTGTGATTTTGTGCTTTAGGAAAGCAATGAGACTTGACATGACGCGTTTCAAGTGATGAAAGACGCTTTTTTGATGCAAATAATGCTAGAAAAACTTTTGTGAATGCTTTTCTTTTGAAAACATGTGCGCTTTTGTGAATATATGCATGTTTTTTTTGAAAATGATGAAGGACTGACACACTTCTTTGTTGTGCTTGTCTACAGGAGAACAAGTCTAGAGGACCATCGGAGATTGCAGTCAAGCTTTGGCAGAGGATGCCGGATTTTGAGAAGAATGGGGTGAACCCCAAAAATTTGGTGAGGGCTACCGGCCTAGATTCGTTCATCGAGGCTATCGGCAGGGGTGTTCACATCACCTCGAAGAGCAAGGGCTTGATCCAGGCCCTTTCTGAGTTCTGGTGGGATAGTACCCATAGCTTTCACCTGAGTTGGGGAGAGCTGACAGTGACTCCTGCCGACTTCACAGCTATTACTGGCCTACAGTTCACCGGGAGGCCCGTGACTTGGAGAGACCACATTACAGCTGAGGAGTTCCAGGCTTTGGTCGGGTTTGAGCCGATTCCCAAGGGGCCGGGGATGGAGACGCGGAACGCCGAGGTGGCACCCGACTTGCATGCGTAACTTTGCCGCTAACGATGTGACCGCCCAGCTGGCTAGAGCCTTTGTGTGGTTGATGCCGTCGCCACCATTTTTGCTAATTCTGGGACACAAGGCTATGACTTGCCTCCTCGACTCTCTGGAGGATGTGGAGGGGATAGGGACGGTCTCTTGGGGAGAGGCCGGATTGGCGGAGCTCTACTTCTCGTTGGACATGTACAGTCGGAACAAAGCTGCTTCCATGGACTGCTTCTCATTTGCCCTTGAGGTAGTCTCCTTTCTTTTCTCTTTTCCCTTTTCTGTCTTGAGACTTTTATGAGAGAGAGAATGACCTTTTTGATGTTTTGAACATGTAGGCCTGGTTTTGCGAGGTGATCGGGTTCTTTCCTTGGAACCAACAGAGTGATATCACCATCTTCCCTGCTATGGTTCGCTGGAGGGGAGATGCTAGGGATAAGTTCACGGGGAAGACCCGGATCACTTTCGACTACAAAATGGTGAGGCCGGTCATTAACAGGAATGGGCACGATGGAGTGGACTTCTACCCTTGGGGCAGGTATCCGGAGATTTTGCTGGGAGATGCCATTGAGGCGACGAGGCAGCGGAGATGGCTGACGGGGCTGACATGTGATGTCATTTACTTGGGGGACCGTTTCTCGAGGCAACATGGCCATGTCCCTCCATTGGACGCCATTACTCCTCAGGATCCTCCAGCACGGATGCTACAGCCCAGGGATTGGCCAGCAGATGAGATTGAGAGATACTGTGGAGGTATAGCCGCAGAGGAGTACTTCGACATGGACACCCCTACGCCGTGTTTGTGGAGCGCCGAGGACGCCACTGCTAGTGAAGCCGGCGGTCACTGTGGATATGGGGAGGATGAGCCTATCGACCCGCCGATCCCTCCCGCGCATCCGTCCTACGTGGTCCATGGAGTACCGAGGAGGATGAGGATACTCGTCCCCGATGCTAGGGAGCCCCAAGACACCTTGCCGCCCGACAAAGACTGTAAGTATACTTTTAGTGGTCTTTCCCTTTTCGCCTTTCAAATTTTTCGCTTTTTGCAATTTTCTCGAGATTTTCCAAATTTTTCTCTTCTTTTTCTCGTGTTCCACTCGCACTTACGATAGGCCGGTCGTGCAGAATAGGGCTGGAAGGATATGTGCCGGTCTCTTCGAGAAGCCGGCCCGCGCTTCGAAGGCGGCTGGATGCACAGGAGCTCGGGCGCAAGAGACGGCATGTCGGGGCACAGCTGCCTACCTCATCGGCCTGAGTACTCTTCCGCCATGCCTCGGGCGGGGGCCCAACGCCGACATCTTGGAGCAAACTGGCTGAGTATGGGCACGATAACGTCCATTTGTCTGACGTGAGCGACCAGGAGGACCTGATGAGGGAGGCTAGCATCTACGAGCTGAGTAGCGATAAGGAGGAGGAAGAATCGGAGGCCTAGGAGGTCTCTAGAATAGATTTGGAACAAAAAACAAACAATTTACAATTTTTATGCACACTTTGTTTATTTTTTGCTTTATTTGGGCGCCGATGGGGCGAAGACATTGTATTTATGTTTTATTTGCTTTTCTAATTCATGCTTTTTCAATTTGCATATTATCTGAGCCTTGGGGCGACTTTTTTGCTTGGAATTGGGGCTGAAACTGGGCCAAAATGATTTATAATGGTATATAAATGCTTGAATGGCTTCTGGACATGTTTTTGTACAGGTTTTGGTTGAAAAAGTGGGGTGAAAACTCCCTTGGGCAGCAACTTTGGTTGCTGCAGAATTTTTTTCTACAGAGGGCTAATGTAGCCGTGCGGATAGGTCTCTGGGGCAAATGAAGCCGTGCGGCTCGCCTCGTCTCGAACCGGTTATTTTCTGAATAAAAG
Organism: Adenophora triphylla var. japonica; assembly: GCA_022495995.1. Lineage (NCBI taxonomy): Eukaryota > Viridiplantae > Streptophyta > Magnoliopsida > Asterales > Campanulaceae > Adenophora > Adenophora triphylla. Next base: position 87,564 of record JAFEMH010002983.1, on the reverse strand, counting down.
CAAGGCTTGGCCATTTCATTTCATTTTCAACATAGACCTGTCCCAATTGTTCCCAGAGCACATTTTGGACCTAAAAGCACCATCTTTGATCATTTTGCGATGGAGAAGCCCGTCAGATTGCAAAGGGGGAAGCGAGACCATTTTCTGTCCGATCTTCAATCTTGGGTGAGACACAACTTCCAATCTCATAGGGGACTGCTTGATTCTTCCTTCAAGATCAAGTCTTTATGGCATTTGAGGGATCTCCCGCCCGATTGGGACCTTTTGAGAGCCGCAAAGAAATTTCTCGGGACGTCCTGGAGACATGTTTATCGCTTTTCTTACAACGAGATTGTCCCGACGCATGAAGACTTCCGAGCTTTGATTGGGGTCCCGAGATTGAGGCTATATCTATTCCGCTGATCGGAGACGTGCCGGTGACGGTAAAGCTTGCATCTTTTTCTCGCAGATTCCTTTGGGAGAGGCCGAAAGGATGATGATAGCCCTGATAGGATTGACCTTTCGATATCCCGGCGTGTTTGGGTCTCCAGATATGGCCGCGACCACGGTGGCTATGGATGCTTTCATTCTTTGCGTATTCTCTCGCTCCGTTCACCGCCGAGTCCGCGGATTTGTCATAGTGGTCTCTTGGACATGGTTAGAGACTGCAAGGCCGGGAAGGATATTGTCCCGCCGGGTTTTGGGAGAGACACTTCATGGGATTGACAGGATGGCTCGGGAGACCATTTCATGAGATCCGGGAGTCCCGCCGTGTTGACCTTATGGCCGCAGAGAGGCTCCTGGGGCTTTGCCAGTGGGCTTTGCCGATTCGTGCCCTTGGGTGATTTCCTGAGAGGTGCACCGAGGCAACAGGACCAGTGGTAACCGGGAGCCGACGATGGCTAGGCTATCCACTTCGGACATCCGTTGGTGGATACCTCATTGGAGGTTGCGCATCAGGAGGATATTTCAGAGTCCTATGCCGTGAGGGTTCCAGGATTCTCGCCGGTCATCCTTCTACATACCCCGCTTAGTATCCAGCAGCTTTGGGGCTTTACAGAGCCATTGAGTGATTGGGAGGACATCCGGACCATGGAGGTGGTGTCATTGGACATGAGGGATCCAACCAGCTTCTCTTTCTTCTCGAGGGCTTGGACATATGCTGCTTTCCCACCCAGGGCTATCTTCAGGAGCAGGAAGAGCACCATCTTGACCACTGTCTACTGGAGTGGTACGAGAGGGAGATGGGAGCGACTCAGGTCATCTTGGAGGAGAGACGTCGAGCTTTATCGGGAGCCGACCGCGACTCGAGTAGGACTTTGAGGGAGACCGAGGCTAAGGCGAGTCGCCATAACCAGTGTGACTTGGTCGTGGATATGGAGGCTCGGTACAAGAGGTTGTCCGAGGTCGCTCCTTCGACCGAGGCTCGCAGGGAGGAGGTGCGGACTCGTGCTCGGATAGAGAGAGCACTTATTGACACAGGTTTGGTAGAGGCTCCAGTGAGGATACCGGAGGTCACGATGAGGGATACCGACATCATAGATAAAAAGAGGAAGAAGACTCGACGGGGGCCGAGGAAAAGGGAAGAAGACCAAAGAAGACTCGCCGAATGACGACCGACGATCTTTTCTTAGGATTCCCTTATTGCCATTTTGCAAACACATTAGTTTATTTAGGCATTTTATTGTATTTTAGATCTTTGTAGCAGGTTAGCAGAGTTAAGAGGTAGACCGTGCTTGAACTCATCAAGAAGTTTTTAACTTGTAATGAACAAGAAATATTATCTTAGAAATTAATCAAGACACATTTCATGGAAATTCAAATGTCTTATTTATTGATTAGGACACATTTCATGGAAACTTAATCGTCCTTTTTATTGTTTAGACCGAACCATATATGGCTGCCTACGTTCCCCTTTTACAAGAAAGACTAAGGGGCTCAGGTCTTCGTAGTTCATTCTGGTGAACTAATTTTTTCATGTGCAGCCCTGTTTTTTGCCTAGACCGCCCTTTTTGGGGTTTTCACTTAGCCGGGCATTACTCTTTTTGCACTAAGATTTTTTTATTTCTTTTTTTTTATGTGCAACCCTGTCTTTTGCCTAGACCGCCCTTTTTGGGGTTTTCAGCCTAGCTGGGTATTACTCTTTTTGCACTCTTTTATTTTTTTTTATTATTTTTTTTAGACATAGTATCTTTTGAGCTTATCACCGTTGACTGGGTGGACAAAGGGATTGCCGTCCAGGTCTGCAAGCTTCATGGCTCCTCCCGATAGTATCTTCTGCACCACATAAGGGCCGATCCAAACAGGTTCCCATTTTCCCAGGGGGTTGTCTCTGGTAGGGGGCTTCACTTTCAACACTAAGTCACCCTCTTTGATGTCTCCGGCCTTGACCTTTTTATCAAACGCCCGCCATCCGTCTCTCGGTAGGCTCGGGTGTGTTCCATGGCTTTAGCCTTCTCTCGTCAAGGTGGCTAACTCATCATGCCGGCCGCGCAACCATTCTACTTCATTGACACCGTTTTCCAGGAGGACCCTTAATGACGGGATTTCCAACTCCACTGGCAACACCGCTTCCATCCCGTAGGTTAAGGCAAAAGGAGTTTCTCCCGTAGCCGTTCGACAGACGTTCGTAGCCCCAAAGTGCCAAGTGCAGCTTTTCGGGCCAATCACGACCACGGGTGGCCATCTTCCGATGATCCGTTCGAGCGTCTTATTAGCAGCCTTCCACGGCTCCATTAGTCTCGAGGTCGGTACGGAGACGACTTGTGGCGAGTGATTCCGAATTCTCGACAAAGAACCTATCGCAGCCCCTTCAAAGTGCGACCCATTATCGGAAATGATCTCGTTGGGCACCCCATATCCGCACATTATGTTTTCTTTGATGAATTGGGCCACTTTTCTCGGAAGTGAGGACCTTGTAAGACTTGGCCTCTACCCACTGGGTAAAGTAGTCGATGGCTACTAGCACAAATTCATGCCCATTGCTTCTCGCCGGGCTATTTTCCCTATCACGTCAATACCCCAAGTTGCAAACGGCCAAGGAGTCGCCATGCAATACATGTCATGAGGTGAGATGGTTGAGGTTGGCAAACCGCCGGCATTTGTCGCATGCTCGGACGTGCTGACACAGCCTGTTTCCATGGAAATCCAAGAGTAACCCATTCTCGAGGATCACTTGCATCGTGGCTCGCATTCATATGAGGACCGCAGGGACCATTGTGGACTTCCGGCCATCAACTCTTTGGCTTTTTCTTGAGTGACGCACAAGAGGAGTGGTCCTTGGTATCGCTTCTTATACAGGTTGCCTCCTAGAATGACATAATGGGAGGCCAACCTTTCGTGAGCTTGCAAGCTCTTGGCTCGACTCCTTCTTTCGGTCTACCTTCTTTGTCTCCGAAAGCCGACTCTCCATCTTTGAGGAACTCGGTAAATTTGATTGTACCAGTGGTTCCTTTATAGGCTCCTGGGTCCTGTGTCTACTTCACAACGAAGGTCGGGGCTTCTCTTCTACCCACTCTGAAAGGTTTTATGGCTTTTCCCTGGGGATCTCTACCAATGAGGCTAGAGTAGCTAATGCATCCGCGAACTGTTATTTTCCTTGGCAAGTAGTGGAAGGTCACTTCTCCGAACCGTCCAAATAACTCCTCCATATGGGCATGATACCGCCGCAGTTAGTGGTCCACGATCTTTCCATTTGTTGGAAACCCGGTTTATGATCGTGGCCGAGTCTCCATAAACTTCGAGCTCCTTGACATTTCTTTCTAAGGCAGCTTCCAAACCCAGCAATGCAGGCTTCATACTCGGCAACATTGTTCGTGGCGGGGAAGTTCAACTTGAGGGCTATGGGTGTATGCTCATCCTTCTGGATCGACCCCGCAGCATCCCGATACCGTTTCCTCTTTTGTTAGCGGCTCCGTCAAAGAATAATCGCCATCGGTTTTCGTGTTCAACCGCAAAGATCCCTTCATCGGGAATTGGGGTTCAGGCCCTCTCGTCTTCATTATTGGGAAAGTTTGCCGTGTGGTCTCGACAATGCTTGACCCTTGATAGCCTTTCTCGTCACATAGTTGATGTCGTACTCGCTAAGAAGAAGGACCACTTTGCTAGACGCATCGAGAGGGAAGGCTTATCAAAGATGTACTTGATGGGGTCCATTTTTGAGACCAAATTCACGGGGTGGGCTTGCATATAATGCTTCAACTTGCCGACTACCCGCACTACCCCGCACAGGTCTTTTCACATGCCGAGTAATTGAGCTCACTTCCCGCAGCCTTCGGCCGACAAAGTAGATGGCGTTCTCTATCCGAGAGTCTTTCTTTTCTGAGCAAGCATAGCCCCAACCGCCGTGTCGGTGACGGTGAGATAGAGCGTAAGAGGTTTCGTCTATGTGGGGGCATAGCACTGGAGGGTGTACCAAGTATGCCTTGATCTCGGTCAAAAGCATCTTGGCATTCTTCGGTCCATTCTCAGATCTACGTTCTTCTTCATGAGCTTGAAGATGGGCTCGCACATAGTGGTCAACCGATTGACGAAACGGCCGATGTAATCGTAGCTTTTCCCATAAAGCTCTTGACTCGTGCGGGTCCGAGGTGGCCTCATATCCATAATGGCTTTGATCTTTTGGGGGTCGCCTTCGATACCTCGCTCCGTGACCATATACCCAAGCACTTTTCCCCTTGTCACTCCGAAGGTGCATTTAGCAGGGTTTAGTCTCATGGAATGTTGTCTCGATCTCTCAAAGAACTTCCGCAGTCGACAAAGTGCCGCCCGTCCTCGCCTTTGGAGTGGATTATCATGTCGTCTACGTAGACCTCAATCTCCTTGTGGATCATGTCATGAAAAAGCGCGGTCACGCCCTTTGGTAAGTAGCCCCGGCGTTCTTAAGCCCAAACGGCATCACCGTATAACAAAGCAAGTTCCCACGGCGTGGTGAAGGTCAGTTTTCTTGGTCTTCCTCGGCCATCTTGATCTGGTTGTATCTGCAAAGCCATCAACGAAGGATTTGACTCGTTGTTGGCGGTGGAGTCCACTAGGATGTCTATGTTTGGCAAAGGGTAATCGTCCTTGGGCCGGCCTTGTTCGAGATCTCGGAAATCCACACAGCAGCGCACCTTCCCATTGGCCTTGGTGACGGTCACAATATTGGACAACCATGTCGGATATTCGATGACTACGATGAATCCTACCCGCGGTAGCTTCTCAATTTCTTCTTTGACCTATAGAGACCATTCGGCTTGATCTTCCTCGGTCCTTTCGGTTTAGCATCCGGCGCTAGAGGGATTACGTGCTCTACTATCGAACTGTCTAGCCCCGACATATCCACTGTATGACCATGCAAACACGTCGACGTATTCCCCGAGCGGATCGATCGGTCTGTCCCAGTTCAACCCCCTGGAAGAAGTTTCCGATCTGTGTCTCTTTAGGTTCCTCGACGGTACCCAAGTTCACACTTGTCAAAACCTCCTCGGCGGCTTGGGCCCGGTTTTCCTCTTTTACGAAACACGCTTAAAGATTTCTTTAATGCATTGTTCATTTAGTGTGTTTGCATCTTGTTCAAATGATTCATTATTAAGCATTGTTAAGTTTTGAGCTAATTTATCATTTGTTAAGTTGGCAATAAGAGGATACTCGAAAGATCTCGTCATTTCATTCAAAATAAGGGAAAGATGACATCGATTACATTTTGATAGTCCTCGGGCGTGAGGTCTTCGGATGACTCGAGGACTGGAATTCAAAGATTCGACTCTGCGAACAGACGCTATCCGACTCTGGACCCTACACTACTTATTGACTCGAGGGTGGCTTGACAAAGGTTGGACCGGGATCTCACTCCTTCTTCGTTGCCACAGGGAGTAGCGATCTTGTCGCGTCTTTATCCTGTGGATCATAATTGCCTTTGTTGACACCATTTCCATGGGGAATACTTGACTGTTACGGCGGAATCTCCTTTCGAACTTGACTTTATCTCGTCAGCACCTGGGGCAAGAGGGACCCAGTTGTGCTTTCAGCATCCGATATCTGACTTTCTTCATCCCAAAAGTCTTCCGCCGGTTCACTCTTCTTTCCACCTTTTCCCAAACAGGGGCTGGGACCGATCCTCCGGAGTGGTAAGAGCCATTACAAATACATTATGCTCATCATGGGTGATGAAGGGTTACGAAGAAACTTTCATTAACATGGCTTGTTTCACTTCAAACTCGCAGTCCTCATAAGTGAGCCTTTCTTACGTAATCTTGACCATGGTTCTTGGTTCGATGTCATAGAAAAGTAGGCCGAGCTCGACGACATTAACAAAATCGATTCCGACTATGGGCCCAAACTGTCCTTCCATGGCGGCGGCGTTAATCAAATCTTTCCACTTTCCTTGCAATTCGGCATAAGGAACATTGAACTTCGAGAATGTCTATGATCTTTGGATTTCCAAAGTTGGCTTGCATTTGTCTCCCGAACTCAATCATGTTGACCGATTGTTAGTGGAAGAGGGTTTTTGACCACATTAGGACCACCGAGGTGGTTCCAACTTGCCTTCTTCAATTAGGCGAGAGATCGGGAATTTCAAGTAGGTGCAATCATTGGTGTTATGCCCATGATATTTGTGGAAGTGGCAATGTTTGGTTTCGTCCATTCGACATTAGGGTTTTCGGGTTTCCGAGTTTTCCAAAGGTACTGATGAGTCCTTCGGCTACCAAACCGTCAAAGACCTTCTCCAGTGGCATTCCAAAATCTTACGCGGTATAGAAACGAGGTCTCGGTTTGCAACTACTTTGCTTGAATCGTCCCACTTTCTCATTCTGGATGTAATTGACGACCGACCGCATCTTTTCCCTTTATAGTGACGGTCGGGGCGTTTGACACCGGCGCTTTGTAGCGATAAGAGCTGGGCGATCTGTGGCGGGGCCATGTTGAAGGCATTTTCAAACTTGGTACCGGCATTTACCATTGCTCGAAGGTCGGGATAATAGTAATTGCCAATTTGGACCCTTAGTTGAGGCTTTAGGCGGGATTGGAAGATCTCCATCTGTTCCTCTTCATTCGGTGGGGTCATCATTTCACTAAGCTTCCAAGTTCCATCTCTTGTAAAATTCACTCACTGGCTCGTGCGGCGGCTGTAGAGTGCCTTGTAGGTCATTTCCTTTGGTTTCCCAATTCAAATTGGCCTTATACTTCTCCGAGAAAGGCTTCCTTAATTTGGTCCCAGTGTGGCTCGGGCTTACGGTTTTACGTGCGGGAACCATCTAAGAGCTGAACCCTTTAATGACAAGCGAAAATGGTCGGCCATTTGCGATGTGTACGATCCTTGGCTCTCATGGCGAGAAGGTAACTTTCAATATGAGTCAGGGGACAATCACTTCCGTTGAACTTTTCAATCTCGGCATTCGGAATTTTGGAGGAAGAGGGACAATCTTGCTAGGATCGGTAATCGATATGCCGCCTTTTTGGTGTTCGGTTCTCGAACTTTCTGCATTGACTTAACTTGTTCCATCAACCAAGTCATGTTGGGGTCGGGGACGGTTTCGACTACGAAGCGGGCTTGTCGGATTTGAGTGGCAGGGCTGTGGGTGGCACGGTGGTAGCGGTACCATGGCTTGGGAGTCTTTAGAAGGGAAATAGGTGTAAACTTGGCACAGTCAGGTGTTTCCCGAGGGTGACCGGAGGCATAGGAATTAGGCTCATAGTTGCGAAGTAGGAAAAAGGAGCCTCGTGGGATCCTATTGGCAAGGTTGGGGTGGAAGATCTGGCGTGGCGGGCGGGAGCCGAAAAGGTCACTTGATTGATTCGAGGCCTGGAAGTTATGCAGGACGGCCCATACTGGGGAGAGGGAGCGAATCCCATAGGGTAATGCGAGAGGCTGCGTTACGGGAATAGGCTGTGGCATTTGTTCTCTGTTGGTAGGGAACAAAGTGGGTCTTATACGAGGAGGAGAGGGTGTCGGGACCCTAATGGCTTGGGATACTTTGGAAAAGGCCGAAAAGGGATAGTCTTTGGCAAAGGCTCATATGTGGGTGGAGGAGGGCACTGGTTATAGGCTAGAGGGTGAGATGGTTACTTACGGAGTTTCATCTTCTACCATAACCAAGGAACCATTGGGCTCTACCACTATCTGGACCCCATGACGGCGTAGCGCATCAATGAGCATGGCTCTTTGTTCCTCATAGGCCTTACGACTATTTTCCAAAGCTAAGGCTAGCTCTTCTTCCCTGGTCATCCGGTTACCCAAACCAGTCTTGTTCTCTGTCGAATCGGACATTCGACTCTACGGGATCGACCAACCGAGGATTACAGCGGCTGCGAGAATTCTGTGCTAACAAGTCGGCCCGGCCCGGTGTTCTCACCCACTTCTTTCTCGGCTGCGGGAAAGGGATAGGAAAGGTTTAGACTCGGGGTAGGTGTTTAGGTGAAGGCTCGGGCAATATGCAAATTAGAATCTTCCGGTTTACTTAAAACAACGTCTTTTATTAATATCTATTTGGTTGGAAAAGGGGATTTGCCCTTCTTTTTCGTAACTACACTAGATCTGGATCGGTGGAGTTCCGTCACTACGTCTATAAGCCCCTCGTATTCCACCCGTATTTCGACCTCCCGGGGTGGACGGCCCGGGCGAGGGTCCTATAGGGCACGCGGATCCCACCGACCGAGAGTAAAGAACGCTCCTAACGGGTCTAGCGGGTCATAGGAACTTTCAACGCACGAGCGATGCGGATTATAGTCAAGGCAATGTCGGGAAAGTCTCGTCTTTACGCCTTGATAGGATTTTGGCGAGAATTTCGCTTGAGCGAATGACGTTTTGACTTTCGGTAATGTCCGAGAAGATAATAGGCATGGGTCGGGCGGCAAAAGCCGGATGACACGGTGTCACATTGAACTTCGTTGCATATGCCGGGCGTGAGTTAGAATCGAAGTCAATGCGGGTCAAGATCTTGCCAATTTTTCCTTGTCGGAATTTTAGCGAGCTTCGCTTGAGCGAAAGATCTTTTGATTTGTTGGCAAAGACTCGGTCTTGACTCTTACGCATTTCGTGCGGGTCAAGGTCAATAGTCAATGTCGGAGTTGAGATCTCGCCAATTTTTCCTTGTTGGAATTTTGGCGAGTTCTTCTTCCGTTATGAACTAAGGCTTGACCTTTACGAGGGTATGCAAGCTGGGCTATATGACACGGACTAGACCAAAAACCAACCAAAAGTCACGGTTTTTGAAACGTGTGACACGAACCGTGCATTGGTCGACACCGGCCCATGGGGAGGTTGGGATGATTCCGTGCGCGCCGGGAGCATCGTAAGTTTGTCCGTGTGCATTTGGAACCACCCTCGGGTTTGAAGGACGTGCGTGCAAAGTGTACGGGATATATCGGTGCGCGTAGTGTGCGGTCTCCTAAAAATGTTCCTTTTTGAGTTAAAACAGAGATTTTCAAATGTGTTTTAAAGGAATGATTTTCGGGATGGGGAGAATGCAACACGTAAGCACGTAAATTTTTAAGGAGCCCCGGTCGATCATGGAGTGAGTAGCCCCAAGGCTGCTAGGGCGCCAGATTAACCATGATTTTTCTGGTGGAATTGCCACGAGGTCGCCGGTCGAGAATCCAATGAGGATTGAGCCGTACGACTGCATGGATCAATTTTCCAGGTTCCACTCCTTTTGCTATTTTTCGGGTTGTTTCCCGTTCAAAGTATGCACAAATTCCAAGATGCAAATGATGCAATGCATGGTAAAGAAAGCAACCATGATTAATGAAATCGGCGATGGGAGTCTAACCCGCTCAAAGGGAAAAGCTTTCTTTGATTTTTTTTCGAAAAGGGATACTGGTACGTGGATTGTTAAACCACCGGTTATCCCAACTCCCACGTCAGGGAGTGTACAGGAAGGGTAAGTGGTTTCCACCTATATACCGAGTATCGATTTTTTGTTTTGAAAATAAAAGCTTTTCTCCTTTGGGATCTCCCCAGCGGAGTCGCCAAACTGTGAATGTGTGCCCAAATTTTGTTTTTTGTTGGATTCACGCGAGTTTGAAGACATCCGGTTTAATTTGAAAAACGGAGTCGCCACGCCATTTTGATTACCTCAAAACTTTGAAAAAAAGGTTTTATGGGTTCGGAGGTTAAGTTACCCCTTGGGAAGAACGTTTGGCGTTCACCCAAGGTGCCTTGCCGGAGCAAGTCTCCCATGATTTCATTAATCGTGCTTGCTTGCGTGCTTTCTTGTGTGCATGTGTTTGAAAATAAGGAGGGAATGTCCCAAGTCGTCTTCCGGACGTACAAACCATTTGTTGGTTGTCGCTCGGGATTTCTTGGAATTTATGTATTCGGGATTATGATTCCGTCCTCATCTTGTGACTTGTGATCATCGCATTTTTAACCTCGGGGCCCTCGGGACTTGCGTGATCGAGAGAATGACTCTCTTTTTTATCAAAGATGAGGTTCTTTAGAAAAGGAAGGTCCTTAGCCCATCAATCCTACGCTTTAAGACGGTCGAGCTCGTATAGATGCTTCATACTCTTTCTTAAGCGATAATTGGAGATATAGGGTTCAAGGTTGTCCCTTTCTAAAGAAATATGGAACCTTTAATGGAAGGAACGATGTAAAGATAAGATCTTTTACACCGGTCCGTTCCTAGGTTACTAATGGGGGAATGGGGGAAATGTATGTAAAAATGACACTTTAATGAAAAGATGACATTTTTGGGTTGCAAATGATGCACTTAGTTTAAAGAAATGATCTTTATTGCAAATGATGCATAAAGATTTGATTTTTATGCAAATGATGCATTTTTGAAGAAATTGGCATTCATTATGCAAATGATGCATAAAGATTGCATTTTGAAAAGCATATGATGCTAGTTTATGGTAAAGACATGGTCTTTAAAGTAAGTGATGCTTGGAAAAGTGTTTTTGGATGCAAAGGATGCATTTTGATTGAAAAGATTTGATTTTTATATGCAAAGGATGCATAAAGATGACATTTTTATTTGAAAATGGGGGTTTTAGGTGCAAAGGATGCACCTTTATGGGAAAAGACTACATTTTTATGACAAATGATGTCTAATGCATGCAAAAGGGGAAGGGGAATATGAAGATATGCTCTTTAATCTACCAAGTCCCAAGCAATATAAAAGTAATGCAATGAGCAATTTATAAAGCAATTAGGATGCGAGGTTTAGGGCGTGCGAAGTTACCAATGGCTTCCTTCTTCTTCGGGCGGAGCTAGGAGGAGAGGTTGGTCTTGGATCTTCAAGGAGGAGGGAGGGAGCTTCTTGGCCTTCTTCTTCACCTTCTTGGATCTTCAACAACCTCCTGAGAGTATTTCTTCGTATTATATGTGGTATTGTTGGAATTTGTTGATGATGAAATGGGTAGAGGAGGGCTCTATTTATAGGCAGTCTGGATAAGGCTAATGAAGCCGTGCGGCTAAGGGCAGCAAGCTAATGCAGCCGTGCGACATTATCCACAATGACTCAGCATTCTAGAACCATGCAAGGTGGCAAATTCTAGAACCTTCCCTCCTAATTAAGAAAAACGTGTTTCTTAATTAGGAAGGATTCCCTTCAGCCCTTATTTAATTAAAAACAGTTCCGGAATGTTTTCGGAACACTAGGAAGGTCTGGGGAATTACCGGAAAACTTACCGAAATTGCCGGGAAATTTAACCGGAAGGCATGAGCCAGATTTGGGTACTTACACACACTACTCGCACTTGCTGCCTCGGTACACCGCACTTCACGTGCACATGCTGCCTTGGTACACTGCACACTACGACCCGTAACCCGGGATGACCGTTCAGTTGCAACTCGGTTGGTCTGCCAGACACCTTTCGAGTGCGCACGGGGTCGTCCCAAACATCCCATCCTAGCCCGTGTAAGCCATGCACTCTTTGTGTCACACTTCGTCCAAGACCTCGGTTGGTTTTTGGCTTAGTACGTGTCATAAAGCCTAAGTGTATGTTTTTACGCTGGGTTCCGCCACGAGTCAAGCTCGAGAGATAGAGACCGATGGTCGTTCCCGACATGAAGTCTTGAGCTTTTCAGCCTTGACTTTGACGAGGAGCTCTGTAGAAAAATATACCCGAAGGTTCAATGTGACACCGTGTCACCAAACCCTCACCGTATGAACCGTGCCAGCCACAACTTAGCCAACGCCAAAAGCTAATGCCCCTCGCGCAAGCGAGTCAGGAGAGGTCATGCCGAAATTTTGGCACGATCCCCGCCTTAACTTAAGGACGTTGACTTCGACTGTGGCCCGTACGTCTCATACGTTGGAAGTTTGCATGATCAGCTAGCCTTAAGTTCACTTTTCCTTTTGTCGGTGGAACTCGCTTGCCTTATAGGACCCTCGCTCGGGATTGTCCATCCTGAGAAGATGATCTACAAGTGGAAATGAGGGGCTTATAAACGTAGTGACGAGATCCACTGATTAGAGCCTTAGGTTAGTTGCGAAAAAGAAGACACGCTCTTTTCCAACCGATTAGGACTCTGAGAAAATGTGTTTTAAGTAAGCCTTAATCAGTAACTGCACATTGCACAAGCCCGAAACCTTGAGCCAAATCCCATTTTCCGAAGCCTAAAACCTGCCTTTCGTTCCCTGCAGCGAGCAGAAAGTGGTTCAGATTTCTGGGTCAGCGCCTCGCCAGAATCACAGTTACGGCAGCGTCAGACAGTTCTTCGGTTCCCTCAGTTCCCTCAGCCAGAATATCCGACATGTCTAGCTCACCGAGAAATCGTGATGGGGACGGACCCCCGCCACCGGTAACAGATATGACTTTGGAAGAAGCCATCCGGGCTTGTGAGGTTCACAAGAGGCAGAAAGAAGATCAACAAAATTTCGTGGTACAACTTCTGAATGAGCGAGGTATAGCAGCTATCTCCCAGTCAGACGGTACTTTTGTCCTGGTCGAGGACGACGATTCCCCGAAACCAGTTCCTCAAACCTTCAACCAGGTTCCTCCCCCTCCAACTTACGGGATGCCTTCGAACCAAGGAAACAGCCGACCTAGTCTCCACGTTGCCACCTCTCAGGGCAACCCTGTCATATATGGCCAAGCCAGTGCTACTTCCATCACTCAGTACCACCAGCGCACCGCTGGACCATCTAAAACAGATGCCAATATCCTTCAATACCCTCCTGGGTTCATCCCGTTGCCTATACACGAATCCCAAAATATCGGGGACAAACCCCGATACAGTCCAGAAAAGGCCCCCATATATCCACATATATAAAGCCTTCCACCTCCAATCACTACCGCTCACATGGTAGCACCCGACGCTGAGCCTCAAAGTCCACCACTGGACTCCACCTTAGCCTGAATGGTCGAACAGATGAAAGACCTGAAAGCCACCATGAGCAGCTCAAAGTAAGAAACGCTCAAATCCACAGATCCAGGAATGGTCACGCCTCTCCCTGCCAAGTTCCGAATGCCGGAGATGGACAGATTCAACAGAATCGAATGTCCTCAAACGCATGTCGACACCTACGTTCTCGGCATAAGAGCGAAAGGAGCAACCCTCCAGCAAATGGCCGACCACTTCCAGCATACGCTCAAAAGTTCAGCGTTACGATGGTTCCTAAGGGTTAAGCCTGCGGATCGCCACACCTGGGATCAGATCAGTAACATCTTCCTGGAACGGTACAGATCCAACTTAGAGTGGGAAACGAGTCATGAGGACTTAATCACCACTGAGCAGAAAACAGAGGAAAGCGTCGGAGAATTCTATAAGAGGTGGAGTTGGAAACTCTCCGAAATCATGGAGCCACTCTCCAAGGATGAACAGATGCGGATCTTCAAGTCCTGCTTAAGACCGTCCATCAGAACTCTCATCAGTCATCATTTCTTCCCAGATCTCTGGGCCATGGTTAATGCCGGCTCACAGTTCGAGAAGGATCTCAAGGAGAAATTGGCTACTGCACAACCATACATATACCGATCAGCAGTTGCATTCAATCCCACACCGGCCCCTGGCAAAGGGAAAGATACGTCTGTCAACTATATCCATCAGGGACAGCAGTCGGGCAACAAAAACCCGGTCCCGCAAAGCAACAACTCCATTTCGAAGCAGCCTGTCGTACACTTCGACAAGTTGGACATGCCGCTGAGCAAGATGCTGGAAGGGTTAATCAAGGAAGGTCTCCTTAAACCCGTTGCAAATTACAAACCCAAGAATCCCGTAGTCAATGCTGACAAGAGCAAGTACTGCGCCTTCCATCAGTATCACGGCCATACCACCGACAACTGCGTGGGGTTACGATACAAAATTCAGAACTTGATAGAGGAAGGAAAATTGGAGCGTTCCCATGGGCCCAATACAGTCGGAAACCCTTTTCCAAACAACAACAGTGTGAATTCCATTGAATGGGTGCCCAAGAAGATTGCCGTAGAGCCAGTTCCTCCGCCTTTTCCAGCCGGGTCCTCATCAAATGTCCACATCAGCTACGATGTTTGTGACTACTCCGCCTGCCTGGTGTACGAGTCCCAAGACATGGTCAGGAGCAATCCTCTGAGAAAACAGAAGAAGAAGTCCTCTCAACAGAAACTGCGAGAAAGATACGAAGCTGGAGACACCAGTGTGGGTACACTCGGAGAGCCATCCGGGAGGTTCGATTACTAGGTACTCTATTCCAGTCAGTCCTCCCTCCCTCCAGGCCATGCAGCTTAAGAGCAGACAGGGGTGGGAAAGCCAAAAAGTCCTGCTGACACCAGAGTTCAGGCCTCAGGGCACCGAAATACCTCAGATTTTGACAATCTCACTACCAGTCAGAAGCCTAACCCCCTGCGGGATCAGCCAAGGTTCAATTTGCCCAACTTCAGAGCAAGGGCCGGCAAAGGAAGATCAAAGTCAGCTTGGCACTCGCACTCGATCAACGTGCTAACCAAGGGCGACAACCGCCACAAACAGCCTTAACACGATCTCGAGGCTCCAGCAAAGGCTTTACCTCGCAAGAGGAAGACAGGAAACGGATGGCTTGATGACTCTCCTTCTTCGGATAGAGACCAAATCTACGATTCCCGACTATATGGCAGTATGATCACTTTCTGTGATGAGGACCTGCCAAGAGATGCCTCGGGGCACAATGAAGCCTTGTACATCACTCTCAAGATCAACACCATATCACTCCCCGGAGTATTGGTAGACAACGGGTCAGCCGTTAACGACCTCCCTCTCAGCATGATGCGAGCCCTACGCATCAACGAAAGCCACTTGATTCCATCTACTCGAACTATCAAGGCCTACGACAGCACGTCTCATCCCATCCTGGGGACGGTGACTCTGGAACTCTGGTTCGAAACCCAAATGGTGCCAGCAAAATTCCACGTGATGGACATTCCGTCCGAATTCACAGCTCTATTGGGACGCCCTTGGCTACATCACATGAAAGCCATAGCTTCCACTCTCCATGAGTGCGTCAAGTTCATTAACCGTCAGGGAGATCTTGAAGTCATCAGAGGAGACAGTTTCCTCATTGGAAACGAAGCCGAGACAACAGCCAAGCGTGCCCGCAGCCAGGCACCGTGGCTACCTCCTTCAAATCGACCAAGGGACTATCGGGGCAAATCTCATCAGAATCCTTCAGAGTCCGGAGATGCTAACTATGTCAATGTCCTCGAGCAGCGAGACCACAGGCGGTCCGATACATCAAGTTCAATTGTCGCTTCTAACATTTGGAGGCGGGTGGAAAGAAACACGAGCATCGCCATGATGCGGGCACATAAACCCCCTATCTCCGATCGGAGATTCGTCAGCATCCTTCAATCCTACTCTACGGCCCCGCCAGCGAAGAGATTTTCGTGATAAAGGTCAACAAGCATCGTCATACTCGTCTTAAATGCATGGACGTTGTATGGGATGTCCTCCACGAGGAACTACCTGCTGAGCCCCTTTTCTCCAGCGAAGGGCATGATGTTTTCTAGCAGCCCCAGCAGCACAGCAGGACGAGAGGCGTCCCTACGTTTGGGTTGAGCCGTCAGACGGCGACGAATCAGGACTCTCCGAAGTCGAGGACGTGGCAGACCCACAAGAAGATCCCTACATTCATATGCTCAGTTTTGAGGACGACACCTGTTTCGATCAGGTCACCTACGACCAGGGCTCCAACACCATGGAGATTGTCAAGCTCAACGTTCAGTACAGGCAGCTATCCGACAATTGGAAGCAACTGGTTGACACGACAAAGAACCCCTCTGATCAAGTGACCGATGACGACTTCGTCAACATCATCTATTCCGAGATATCCCGATGATACCAAGGATCCGGTCCTCATTATCAGATTTTGCAATGCCAAAGTTACCCTCGACGACTGCCTGCTCATGGTAAACGAGGCCCTGGCCAATCGAGCTCAGAGCTCATCATCACTTCCGACTACTAGCCCCAGTGGCAACCGGCCCGTGCCGTCAGTCAAGCTTACAGCCACAAGCACCGCCAAGGCCGAGGGCAACAGCAAAGGAGACAAAGCTCCTCACCCTGCTACAAATCTGATCAATCTCAGGAATGCTTCCGGTAGCCACCCTAAAAACACCTGTGAGAGTCTTCCCCACAAGACAGAGTCAGCTTCCGATGAGGGAAATGACCACCTCAGCATCAACATGCTCAAGTTCGATTCTGCTCCCAGTCGTCACGGCCACGGATTCAGACATCCCGCCAGCAAACTGCTAGCTCTGATAGACTTGGCGATCCAGCGAGATCACGAGACTATCAACATCGCAGAATTCAACACCCCCGTGGGTTCAATCAAGTAGATATGGGCGAACTTCTTGGTAACCGAGATCAAGGAAGGCCGCATGGAATGTCCCAGCCCGACTTCCTTCGTCAACATAATCCAAGTGTTTCCGCCATTCGGAGATTTGGATGTGATCACAGTTCTGGACACTAGTCAGACGGCGCGTACCTACGGAGAATGTCTACCTCTCGCAAGGAAGGCCCTCATGGAACTAGCCGCTCAAGAGAACCGTCTCTGGGACGAAAACCAAGCTCAAAAGACCCACAGGGACCAAGCCCTTAAAGTGTCACAAGTAGCTTCAGACAGAAAGCTAGAGGCCACTCTAGACCAGTTTGACCTCAAGGGTTTTGCTCATGGCAACTTCCTGGACTACCGTCTGTTCTCATCCAACCCCCTCTGCCAAACGAGGGTGGTCAATGGTCCCGATGATCTAGGAGATGGAATGGCACAGCAGAACGAATACCAGCGCTTATCTCCCCGAGGAAATTAAGTTCTCTGTGAAAGCGACGACGAAGACGATGAAACCATTCTCTTCCAAGCTAGGCATGAAGTCAACAAAACCTGAATCCCAAGGGTCTTGGGAGGATGGAAACGGATCATTTCCGCACTCAAACTGAAAGGCCAACTGAGAGAGGAAGGTCTATTCAAAAGGAATAGAAAGATAGAAATTCATCTCCAGCAACTGCTCAGGGAGATTCCACAGTCTTCGACATTCATTTACAGAAACGATCAACTGGGACAGCAACCAGTTACATGGGCAGATGTTCGGGAAGCCGTGTACGCACCTTCCGACATACCTGCCACTCTGATAAAGAGGAAAGGAAAGCTCTCCCCGATGGAGGTTTATCTAGACTGCCGCACGCAGTTCAAAGAAGCACTGGCTATTCTCACATGGGAAGAAACACAGGCACTAACTCTCGACGCAGGCTCTGCTGCAAGAAAGTTAATCTAGGCCAAGAGTGGAGGAAAACTAGCAAACCATGAGTATCGCCAGACCCAACTCCAGAATGCCCTGAGTTTGCTCAGCAAGAAGGAAAGGAGCGCGGTATACCGTGAAAAGATCAAGGAGACTGTTCGCCTGAACCAAGAACTCTCCAACCTCCTCCGGAGGGTCAGCAACGCACAGTTCGGTTCTTATAACCACTGTTGCGCATTGACGTTCGAACAGCTGCGTCAAACCGTAGGCTACCTCCCCACGGAGGCACCCAAGCCGGTATCCTGGGACAGAATCCGTAAAGCTGCCGAAGCTCCCGGGAACACATCTACAATCAATGAATTGAGGGAACACATGTGGCCCTATGCTACAAGGAATCCTCCTCTGACTATGGCTCAACTCAGAATGGCCTATTCAGAAGGAGCCAACCCTGATGTCAGCGTTCTAACCCTATCGGGTCAAATCCATGCACTACCACCTAAGGCCACCAAAAAGCTGACGGAGCCAGAACTGCAACCCGGCCAGCCCGAAGACGCAAGTTCCCTGAAAGAGGACCCGATCCTCACTCATCTCAAGCAGACCCAGGCGAACATTTCCCTTTGGTCCCTGCTCACATCTTCCTATCCTCACAAGCTCAAGCTAGAGGAAAGTCTGGCCCGTACCATGGTCCCCGTGGAAACGAACCTAGATGAAGTCATTCAGATGATCGGCAACATTATCACCTTCACAGATTTGGACCTTGAAAAATTTGGGGCTGATCACAATGAGCCGCTCTACATCACAGTCCAACTGGACAAGCGTCGCCTTCCCCGCGTGTTGGTAGACGGAGGTTCCGGAATGAATGTCTTGCCTGCCAAGATGATGGACCTGCTTGACATTAAGCCTACAGATCTGAAGCCTTCAGTCCACACTGTCAAGGCCTATGACTCTACTTCCCGTACAGTTCTCGGGGTTGCTACTCTTAATATCTGGTTCGGCAAGCGGGTGATCCCCACTGAATTCCAAGTGTTGGACATTCCAATCACTTTCACAGCCATCTGGGCGTCCCACACTGCATCGAGATCAATGGCATGGCATCCACCCTTCATCGGTGCCTCAAGTTCATGCAAGGCAATGAGCTAACCACGCCTACGGCGACAGGCGTCACCACCGAGGGGACCGGCACCAACGACATTCCGGTGTTAGAAATCAAGCATAATGACGACATGGCATTAACCGGATTCACTGCGGAGACCTCCAAGATCCAAATATGCAACATGGACCTTCCACTGTCTCACGACAAAATTCCTCCTGCCATGAAGATGATGAAACTCATGAACTTCATTCCAGGACTGGGGCTCGGCAAAAGGTTACAGGGCCAACACCAAGTCATTAAAGTCAAGGACCACACCGGTCCAGGGGCTTGGTTATGTGCCAACACCGGCTGACATCAGGGAGAACAAAAGGCTCGCTCGCACTACGGCAAGCAGCCCGCAAAAGGGAACCTCCGACGGCACACCCAACCTCCGACCTTACAGTTTCGACCTCGCTCATTACTTCACCAAGGGAACCGAGCGGCGAGAGGGAGCGGACAATGAACCGAGCGGCGACGGGCGGGGACCGAGCGGTGGAACCTGATGAAGATGAGAAAGAAGCATGGATAGTCAGCACAGAGACTACAGAAAGGATGGAAAAGCTAGCACGGGACCTCAAGCGTTTCAGAGGACTCAAGGCTAATCCGATAAGGGGAGCGTTCCTCGACATCACATCTCTACCTGGACCAACTGCCACCACAGTCCAGCACGAGTACACATTCAAGGGAATCCCAGACTTAGAAGAGCAACTCAGGGTACTCTTCACGGGAAACAGATTGTTCGGATCAGCCGCCGAGGCCACATTCGAGATGATAACTCCAAAGCAGAAGGAACCAAAATTCATAGAAGACGCTCTCAGTGGACCAGCTCTATAGAGTCTTTTTGAAGAAGTCATGGAGGTGCCAAACCTGATTGACCTGGGCTCCGAAAACAGCATGATCGCCATGATTGGGATAGCAGAAGCCAAGCCTCTCGATTCCCGAACCCTCATCAAGCATCCAGCAATGCCACTGAAGAACTGGGTAACTTTCACCGGACCAAGGGCAAGCCAGACAAAAATGGAAGACAAGCTGGGCCTGCACCCACATCTCCCTAAACCCGGTCTCGAACCCTCTGAGTCAGTCCTTGTAAAAGTCCAGTCCTCTGAGTCGTCTAACGGCCTTACGCCGGAAGACTATGATAATGTAGCCAACCATGTATTTCCGTTCTCGTTTAATGAAAAGTCTGACCTTTCGGAGTATCCTCTCATTGCCACTATAACAACTGATAAGTTAACAAATAACTTAAAACACGTTAATAACTCAATGATGTTGCTTGCCTTATGCTTGCCACCATGTGTAAGGCTCTTCAAAAGGACCTTGAACACATGGAAGCTGCTTTTGATCTAGCTGAGAGCTTAAAAGAAATGTTCCAAGTACAAGCTAGGCAAGAGAGGTATGATGTGGTGAAAGCCCTAAATGCATGCAAGATGCAAGAGGGGCAATTGGTTGGTGCTCATGTCCTTAAGATGAAAGGACATATTGAGCGTCTAGAAAGGCTTGGAAATCCTATGAGTTTGGAACTCGCTACGGATATGATATTGAATATATTGCCTGAAATTTATGGTCATTTCATTATGCACTATCACATGAGTGGCATGGATAAAAATCTGTCAGAATTGCATGCGATGCTTAAGACTGCAGAGCAGAATATCAAGAAGCCTGGTATGGAAAATGTGTTAATGGTTAACAAGGGAAAAGGGTTCAAAAAGGAAGGCAAATGTAAAGCAATTGTTGCTAAACCTAAGGCAAAAGTTGCCAATGTCGGAGAGGCAACACCCAAAGTGTCTCAAAAGGATGCAATTTGCTATCATTGCTAAGAAGGGAAATGCGATTGCTACTGATTCAGGTATCTATGTGATAGATAGATATGTCAAAATCGAGCCCGGCTCGTAGGCCCGGTCCAGCCCACCCGACTTTTTAAGGGCCTGGGCCTCAATTAGAAGGCCCGAAAAATTGGGCCTCTTTGGCCCGGTAGGCCCGTGGGCTCATGCGGCCCGAACATGAGAAGCCCAAAAAAGTCCAACCCGGCCCGATGAAACAGTTGACAAAGTCAACACACTAAAAAATGAACATTTCTGAATTGGTTCCGTGCAAACCCGATCCTCTTTCCATGTGAATAATGTTTCCACAAAGATTCTCAGAATCGGTAAGCAAAACATTTCCGAATTGTAAAGCAGTCATGGATTAGTTGGAAATGATTGCTTCTCCTATGGCTTCTTATAACCAAATACTACTTTTCTGGAGATTCCGAATAAGATACTTACGGAAACCCAATTTTAATCCATTTATTTTTCAAACTTCCTAGATATTAGAAGGAGAAATAAGGAATAACAAATGATAAGGATTTCCCACATTGATCTTATGTGACAAAAGGTTATTTATTTATACTCGTTATGTATTAGCATTTGAGTTTTTTGAATAAAAAAAAGTAGTTATTTTTTTAGCCCATAGGCCCAATGTCCACATGGGTCGGGCTTGACTTTTACTAGGCCCGCTATTGTTTAGGCCCGGCCGGCCCGGCCCGTTTGACAGCACTAGTGATAGATATTTTCCTTTCTATTTCTAGTTCATGGGTATTAGATACCGGATGTGGATCTCACATTTGTTTAAATGTGCAGGGACTAAGGAATAGGAAGCTACTTAAAGAAGGTGAAGTGGACTTACGTGTGGGGAATGGAGCAAGAGCTGCTGCATTAGCCATAGGGACATATGATGTAACCTTACCTAGTGGACTAGTACTTGTTTTGAACAATTGTTATTACGTTTCGGATTTGAGTAGGAATATTATTTCTGTTTCTTGTTTGGATAATGCAGGGTTTAGTTTTCTTATTGAGAATAAGAAATTTTCTATTTATTTAAATGATATGCTCTATTGTATTGCAAATTCATTTAATGGCCTTTATATTCTGGATATTGAGAAACAAAATGATGTTGAATATATTTATCATATAAACAAGAAATCTAAACCGAATGATGTGAATAACACGTTCATGTGGCATTGCCGGCTTGGTCATATAAATGAGAAACGCATATCTAAACTCCATAAAGATGGACTTTTAGACTCACATGATTATGAATCATATGAGGTATACGAATCTTGTTTATTGGGAAAAATGACCGAACCACCCTACACTAAGAGTAGCGTAGGGCTAGTGACTTATTGGCCCTAATACATACCGATGTGTGTGGACCATTGAGCAGCATTGCTAGGGGAGGATTTCGTTATTTCATTACATTCACTGATGACTTATCTAGATATGGCTATGTCTATCTGATGAAGTCCAAAAGTGAATCGTATGAGATGTTTAGAACATTTCAAAATGAAGAACAAAATCAACTTGATAAAACTATTAAAGCACTTCGATCCGATCGTGGTGGTGAATATTTATGCCAAGAGTTTTATAATCATCTCAAAAACTGTGGAATTGTTTCAGAGTTGACTCCACCCAGAACACCACAATGGTGTGTCCGAAAGGAGGAATAGAACCTTGTTAGACATGGTTCGTTCGATGATGAGTCAATTTGACCTTCCAATTTCCTTTTAGGGACATGCATTAGAGATTGCTGTGTTCACACTGAATAGAGTCCCTACTAAATTGGCTCCTAAGACCCCACATGAGATGTGGCATGAAAGAAAACCTAGTTTGTCTTTAATGAATATTTGGGGTTGCGAAGCTTATGTGAAGAGACTTGTCTCTGATAAGTTAGCATCTAAATCTGACAAAGTTATTTTCATTGGTTATCCTAAAGAAACCAAAGGATATTACTTTTACAACCTCAATGAGAACAAAGTGTTTGTTCCTCAATATGGTACTTTTCTTGAGAAACAGTTTCTCAATAAAGCATCTAGTGGGAGTAAAATTGATCTTGAAGAAATTCAAGAACCAGAAAATAACATGGAACCAATAGTAGAGACGGAACCAAGTTTACAAGAAATTGTGGAACCTGTTCAAGATCCATAAGTCCATCGTAGATCATATAGGGTACGATCCGAACCCGAGAGATATGAATTTCTCATTTTGGAAAGTAATGAAGTGGAGGTCATTAAGAATGACGAACCTACTTCCTATCAAGAGGCGATATCCACTCCTGATTCAGATAAATGGCTAGAAGCCATGGAATCCAAATTACAATCCATGTCGGATAATCCAGTTTGGAACTTGATAGAGTCGCCTTAAGGTGTAAAAACCATAGGGTGCAAGTGGGTCTTCAAGAAGAAGACGGACATGGATGGGAAGGTGCATACTTACAAGGCTAGGCTTGTAGCAAAGGGATTTAGGCAAGTTCATGGTATTGACTATCACGAAACCTTTTCGCCTGTTGCAATGCTGAAGTCTATTAGAATTTTAATTGCCATAGCCGCGTATTATGACTACGAGATATGGTAAATGGATGTCAAAACAGCTTTCCTAAATGGGAAGTTACTTGAGGATGTGTATATGACACAACCCGAAGGTTTTGTCGATCCAAGAAATTTTAATAAAATATGCAAGTTGCATAGGTCCATATATGGGTTGAAGCAAGCTTCTAGGAGTTGGAATCTTCATTTTGATGAATCGATCAAAGAGTTTGGCTTCATCAAGAATGAAGATGAACCTTGTCTATACATGAAATTCAGTGGGAGCACAGTAATATTTATGATATTGTATGTCGATGATATCTTACTCATTGGAAATGACATTCCTGCACTTCAGATTCTTAAGTCTTGGTTAGGGAAATGTTTCTCAATGAATGATATGGGTGAAGCCGCCTACATCCTTGGCATCAAGATCTATAGAGATAGATCTAAAATGATAATTGATTTGAGTCAAAGTACTTACATTGACAAGGTTCTTAGAAGATTCAAAATGGAAAATTCTAAGAGAGGTAACTTGCCAATGGGTCATGGAGTTACTCTTAGCAAGACTCAATGTCCTAAGACAACTAGTGAGCGAAAGAGGATGAATGAGGTTCCATACGCTTTGTCTAATGGATCTATCATGTATGCCATGATTTGTACTAGACCCGACGTCTCGTATGCTCTAAGCATGACGAGTCGATACCAATCTGATCCTGGTGAAAACCATTGGATGACAGTTAAGACGATCCTTAAGTACTTAAGAAGAACTAAGGATGTGTTCTTGGTCTTTGGTGGGATGTAAGATGATCTTGTTGTAAAAGGTTACACAGATACAAACTTCCAAATTGACAAAGATGATTTTCGATCGCAGTCGGGATTTGTGTTTATGCTTAATGAAGGTGCGATATGTTGGAAGAGTTCCAAGCAGAGTACTATGGCTGATTCTACAACTGAGGCCGAATATATAGCTGCATCCGATGCAGCTAAGGAGGCAGTTTGGATCAAGAAGTTCATTAGTGATCTGGAAGTTGTTCCAAGTATCACTAATCCGGAGGAACTTTATTGTGACAATAATGGTGCCATTGCGCAATAAAAGGAACCAAGGTCACATCAGCGATCCAAACGTATTCTTAGACGTTTCCACCTCATTTGAGAATTCATTGAAAGAGGAGACGTTAAGATATGCAAAGTATCAACCGACGATAACATAGGGGATCTGCTTACAAATCCCCTCGCACAAGCAAAGCATGATGGTCATGTTAGGTCCATGGGTATACGATACATAAGAGATGGAGCCTAGTGCAAGTGGGAGATTGTTGGTGTAATGCCCTAGGCGTTTAGTTATGTTTGACTTATAACTTAATACCGTTATATAATCGTCTTTACCGTTTATTATAGAGAATGTTTATTTGGTTTATTGTATATTTTGCATTTTTATTATATTAATTTGCGTCCCTAGTTATTATGAATAACTAGTATAAGTTGGTAATGGATAATCACAGAGATGATTATATGCATGGGATGCACATTACACTTATGGGTACTTATTAGAGAACAAGGTACTGGACATGACCTACCTATGAAATTTATGACATGGTCTATAGTCATATATGTCATGATTAAATCTTATGATAGTCGTGTCATTAGAATCCTTTGTACCTGAGATCATCATCGTCTTCCACATGATGAACGTTGTGTTTGATGTATTCTAACACTATCTTTAATAGGATAGTAATAAGGGCTCTGTTGGCACGATTGGATTCGTGTAGGGAAGAATGATAAGTCAAGATGGGATTTGTCCCTCTCGTTGAGAGAGAGATGTTTGCGAGGGCCCCTCGATGAATGGTGTTGATGAAATATGTGTCCTTTTGAAGAGCCTTACACATGGTGGCAAGCATAAAGCAGCTTCCATGTGTTCAAGGTCCTTTTGGTTTATTGTATATTTTGCATTTTTATTATATTAATTTGCGTCCCTAGTTATTATGAATAACTAGTATAAGTTGGTAATGGATAATCACAGAGATGATTATATGCATGGGATGCACATTACACTTATGTGTACTTGTTAGAGAACAAGGTACTGGACATGACCTACCTATGAAATTTATGACATGGTCTATAGTCATATATGTCATGATTAAATCTTATGATAGTCGTGTCATTAGAATCCTTTGTACCTGAGATCATCACCGTCTTCCACATGATGAACGTTGTGTTTGATGTAGTCTAACACTATCTTTAATAGGATAGAAATAAGGGCTATGTTGGCACGATTGGATTCGTGTAGGGAAGAATGATAAGTCAAGATGGGATTTGTCCCTCTCGTTGAGAGAGAGATGTTTACGAGGGCCCCTCGATGAATGGTGTTGATGAAGTATGTTGATGTGTTCGCCTGGTCATACCAGGACATGCCAGGACTCGATCCCTCGATCGTGGAGCACAGAATTCCCCTGGATCCTGAATCCAAGCCTGTCAAATAGAAGCTGCGCAAGATCAAGCCAGAGTGGTCCTTGCAAGTTAAAGAAGAAATTGAGAAAATGCTCCGAGTTGGTTTCATCAGAGTGATTGAGTACCCGACCTGGCTTTCCAACATCGTGACGGTCACCAAGGCCAATGGAAAGGTCAGATGCTGTGTGGATTTCCGGGATCTCAACAAGGCCAGCCCTAAAGATGATTTCCCACTGCCTAACATCGACATGCTAGTCGACACCACGGAAAATTTCGAAGTAAAGTCCTTCGTGGATGGATTCGCTGGATACAACCAGATCAAAATGTCCGAGGAAGATCAAGCCAAGACTGCTTTCACCACTCCGTGGGGGACATACTGCTACACGATCATGCCGTTCGGTCTGAAGAACGCTGGGGCTACTTACCAGCGGGCTGCAACAGCCCTCTTCCATGACATGATTCACCAAGAAATCGAAGTATATGTCGACGACATGATCATCCACTCCAGAGGATCAGACATGCAGCACATGACAGATCTGAGAAAGTTCTTCAACAGACTCAGAAAGCACTCTATGAGATTGCCTTCGGCGTCAAGCGAGGCAAAGTACTGGGGTACATGGTTACAGAAAGAGGTATCGAAGCCGATCCCAAGAAAATCAAGGCCATCATCGACATGAATCCGCCTCGCACTTTGACGTAAGTAAAGAGTTTTATGGGAAGACTTCGCACATCGCCGCTTCATCAACCGTTTGACATCTCTCTCGCGAGCCCATGTTCAAACCGATGAAGAAGAATGCCGACATCAAGCCCAGGGACTCCGAGTGCCAAACAGCCTTTCGAGAAAATCAAGACCTACTTGGTGAATCCCCAATTCGTGCTCCGCCACATGAATACAAGCCACTACTCCCGTATCCGACAAGAATGCACACGTTAATTGGAGCAATGTCGGGCACAAGAACGTAAAGATTCCAAGGTTGAGCATGCAATCTACTTCGTAAGCCGAAAGCTTCAAGGAAGTGAACTCGGCTACTCAAAGACTAGAGAAAACTTGTACCGCCTTGGTATGGGTAGTCGGAAACCGAAACACTACATGCAGTCACATTCAGTGCTCCTGGTCTCCAAAATGGACCCCGTCCGATATCTCTTTGACAAGCCATTCCTGTCAATGCGACTAGCCAAGTGGTCATTCTTCCTGGCTGAGTTCAACATCAAGTATATGGTCAGAAAATCAACAAAGGCCAGAGTAATGGCAGATCAGCTGGCAGACTTCCCAAGCAGTGAACCTAAGGGTCCTGATTCGCAATTTCCAAACGACGGAATCTTCTTACTCGACAGCGCAAACCGCTGGCAACTCTTCTTCGATGGGGCAGCCAACAAGAAGGGGAATGGTATTGGAATACTCCTTGTCGATCTCAAGGACGAGCACACTCCCATAGCCATCAAGATGAATTTTGAAACAACCAACAATGCAGCAGAATACGAAGCCTGTGCAGCCGGTCTGGAAGCCGCCCTCGAGCGCAACATTTCAGAACTGGAAGTATACAGAGACTCAGGATTGATCATCAATCAAGTGTCCAACAAATGGAAAACGGTAGATTCTGGCCTTCAGAAGTACCACACGTACATGGAGGAGCTCATTGGTCAGTTCAAGGACATCTCTTTCCACTATTTGCCAAGAGACAGGAACCGCTTCGCAGATGCCCTGGCAACCCTCGCCTCTCTTTTCGAAATTCCCGATGGGAAATTAGTAAAACCCCTCAGAATAGGCAGACGGGAAACACCCGCTTATTGCAGTGAGATCGAAATAAAAAAGGAAACGATCGACGGACCCTGGTACAATCAAATATACCAGTACCTCCAAAACGGAGAAGATTCCTTCACAAATGAAGATGGAAAATACAAAGAAGGGATCAAAGCCAAAAACATGATGGAATTAAAATGCCTGGCATCCCATTTCGTCATTCTAGGGGGGGTATGTTGTACAAGAAGCGCCACCAAGGGCCACTCCTTCGGTGTGTAAACAAAGAAAAAGCCAGCGAGCTAATGAACGAAGTTCACAACGGAACCTGCGGTCCGCACATGAACGCCCGAGCATTGACACATATCATTCTCCGTATGGGATACTATTGGATATCGATGAAAACAGACTGCATCCAGTTCGTCCGAAGCTGCGACAAATGTCAACGATTCTCCAACCTCAATCACATCCCTCCTCATGAACTCTATTGCATGACTACACCATGTCCTTTCGCCACATGGGGAATCGACGTCATCGGCAAGATCACTCCATCAGGGAGCAACGGTCACGAGTTCATTCTAGTCGCAGTCGACTACTTCACCAAATGGGTAGAAGCCAGATCGTACAAGGTACTGAATTCCAAGAAGGTGGCCGAGTTCATCAAAGAGAACATCATGTGCCGATACGGAGTGCCCAACGAGATCATATCCGAAAAAGGGACCCACTTCGAGGGAGATTGTGACCAACTGCTGACCGAATTCAGAGTCATGCGTCACAATTCTTCTCCTTACAGACCACAAACCAATGGTGCAGTAGAGGCAGCAAACAAGACTCTCGCCATGATAATCAGAAAGATGACCACCAGAGGTCGGGACTGGCCCGAAAAGCTACATCTAGCCCTCTGGGGATACAGAACATCAGTCAGAACTGCCACAGGGGAGACTCCATTGGCGCTTACCTACGGAATGGAAGCAATGTTACCCGTGGAATTGGAAATTCCATCCCTCTAAGTCCTCTTGGAAAACGGGATCAATGAAGTCGAATGGCTATAGAGCCGTCACGACGAACTTGCTCTACTCGATGAGCGCAGATTGAAAGCCATGGAACACACTCGAGCCTACCAAAGCAGAATGGCCTGAGCATTCGATAAGAAAGTCAAGATCCGAGACATCAGAGAAGGCGACTTGGTGCTAAAGGAAAAGCCTCCTACGCAGACCAATCCCCTCGGAAAGTGGGAGCCTACCTGGTTAGGACCGTTCGTGGTACAAAGAATCTTCTCCGGAGGAGCCATGAAGTTAGCAGACTTGGACGGGAACCCTTTCGTTAACCCCGTGAACGAAAGAAAGCTCCGCAGATACTTCGTTTGAGGAAGAGCACGAGTCAACTCTCCTTCCCCATACACCACCCCTCAGTAAAATTAAAGTGCTAAAAGAGTAATACCCAACTGGATACATTCCCGCTAATGATCCAGGTAAAAAACAGGGTCGCACTTCTTTTGTCTTTGTTTTTCTCAAATTCACCTAAAGTGTCGAACTACGGTGACCTGAGCCCCTTAGTCCAATTGTAAAAGGGGAACGTAGGCAGCCATCATTGGCTCTGTCTCAAAAAAACAAAAAAAAAATAAAAATACAATAAGCATTAATTGCTTGTGTTTCGAAAAACTCTTTTCAATTAACCTACAAATTCATTACGGTTAAAACAATCTTTGATGAGTTCAAGCACGGTCAACTCTTGACTCGCTACACGCTAGCAAAACTACAATAAAATATTAATCAGTTAATGTGTCTGCAATGACAGTGGGTGGATACTCTGGACAGCAAGTTCAACCTAGTTTCCCGAACTTGGTCCTTCATCCTTCTTCCCCTTCCCTTTCCCACGACGAGTGTTCTTCACCTTCACAGGGAATATTCCGGTAGTCCTTCTACCTGGCTCAGGGACCCTTCCCGACGCCTCTGTCAAGCCTGTAGCTGTCAACACAGCCCTTTCCCTAGCTCTGTCTCGAGCTGCCTCGCTTCGAGCCATCATGACCGTGCTTTGATTGGCCTCCCGATCAGCATTGACCTCATAGTCAGCCATGTCATTCCCAGTACGATTCCGAGGGTTAGCCCCCGCTTCGGTCCTCCTCAAGGTCGAGCAGTCAAGGTGATCAGCACCCAATAGCTCACTGCGTCTCCACGAGATAGCCATCCGTGTCTCCCCCATACACTCTTCATACCGGTTCGTATATCTAGACAGTAACAATGCCCCTTCTCCGGTGAAAGAGAACCCCGGGCAGAAAGGACGTGTATTGCCACCACCGTGTGAGCAAGCAATAGCGTCGAAGGATCTTCTATCGCCAGAGATCCCACCTCGAAGGTAGCAAGATGACTCAAGCCCGTCAATGGCACCTCGCTCCACCCGCATCGTCGTAACCAACGATGGATTGTAGAAAGACGCCTCGGGACAACCCCGGTACTTTGACAACCAATAGACCCTCCCGAGAGGTCCGAAAAGTCTCAGTAACTTCCAATGGGGAACCCACCATCGCAAGTGATGCGTGCGGAGTCCGGCCATCCGAGCTCCAGCCACCGACGCCCTATCACCAGAGGACATCGAGAAAAGGACCAAGCGTCACAAGACATTGACACCTCGGGCATCATCTCGCAGCTCTCTCTCTCAACCACATGGTAAGCATAGCGGGACTCCCTCCCCACATGTATCGGCCGCCGGCCGCCATCTCGACCTATGCCCAGGAACGTCTCGCCCAAGACCAAAGGCACGATGTCTCCCTGCTTCCGCACCGCTCACCAGTCCAGTACACCGTGATGGCACACACCTGTGGACGTGAACGTGAACCGAGTAGCGATCGCGCACAGAGAAAATGCGTCCCACGCAAAATGCTCCCTCGCTCCAAGAAATCTATCGGGCAAATTCCGAAATGTCGACATAATCGTTGTTCAATATCAGCATCCCGTATGCTTCTCCAGCCGAGATACCAAGCAGAGACACTAGCTTCTCAACAGTGGCCATGCCACCAGCATAGGGAAGAACTAGCTGTTCCGTCTCAGGTCCTCCCAAAATGGACCGGAAATCTTCGAACGTAGGAGTGATTTCGTTGTACGAAAAGTTGTACACATTCCTCCGTACGTCCCAGAAATGAGCCTCTGCTCTCAAAAGATCCCAATCTAGCATGAGCTTCTTCAAAGCCCAAACAGATTTCATCCCGTAACAGCCTTCGAAAAACCCCTTGTTTTGCCTCGTGTGGTTCCGTACCCACGACTGAAAATTCTCCAAGTATCTCTCTTGCATTCGAGACGGTATCTTAGGAAATGGAGCCATGGAAAAGTGAAAGAAGCCTTAGGAATTTGAAAGAAATTCAGCGAACTGATCAAAGCAAAGGCGCAGTTTCTTACGAATTGCAAAGCTGAAACTGCAATTTAAAAGACTCTGGAATTTCATTCTCAGTCCGGCCGGACTCTCTCTGCAGTTGACTTGGTCAACTCTGCAGTCAGCTGCTCTTAATTTGGAAACAATTCCAAACAAAGCCCTGTTCATGCCTTTATGAATCTGCGTGCTACCCCTGGTTTCGATTAACCAATGCCAACATTTCTTCTGCCCCGGGCTCGTGCAACAGTGCAAATAATTAAATATCAGTGCATATAGGCATAAATTTTGACCCGTTCAATTTTTCATGCATGTTTCATTTTATTTATTTTTTGATCAACCTACTTGCTTATTTGCCAAAATAAAAAGGAGGTAATCACTAAATAGATGTGCGAAGTACAGGTTCCGCCCCAAGGGCGCCTTTTTCAAATACAGTTCAAGTCAAATTGTTCCGGACAATACATACATTTCGTCTAAAAACAAAAAGCAATAAAGAAGGACTACTCCGAGTCCTGCTCGTTATCCGAGCACTCGACGCACTCGATGCAGTTGCCGGATCTTTCGAAAACAGATAATCTCCGAATTCCTCCAGGCGAGAATACGCAAAAGGCCTCCTCTGCGCCTGCGAACTCGAGGACTCTCCCCTCTCGTGCCCCGAGTGCGAAGGAGGATGAGATCCAAACCCAGCCGTTCCACTCGCGAACTGGCCAAATCCCTGCGCAAACTCTGCTCCACCAACCTTGGGAGCAGACGAACCTCTCGGCCTAGACGGCCTCAGCTCACGAACATCCACGCTCCTCCGGGAACTGCACCTCAGGAACGCCATAGCCTCCTGGTGTAGTTGGCCCACCCGTCCAACTGTCTCATAGCCTCGTTGTACGTACGGCCAGACACCTACAAACCAGGAAAGTCAATAAAAGACAAGCAGAAAGTACAGATGCAACATTTGCAGAATGCTACTATCAAATGCAGAAAATCAAAAGTGCTCACCAAATCATTGGGGTCCGCCCTATACCGTGATCTCGGCTCCTCCGGGATCGGGATCACCAGCCGCCTGCGCGAACCGTCCAGCCCCTCGTACGCCAGCCTAGCGCGTGGGAGCGGGAGATCTCGGGGATATCCAGGGCCTCGCCCTCCCTATGCTGCACCTGCGGGCTCCTCAGCCTCATCCTCAAGAAAGTGTCGTAGTCGGCTCCCGCTATGACGTACTCGGTATAGAACACACCTTGTCTATACCTCTCCAACTCCTCCATCAGCATCGACAGAGGATGCTGCATGTGCAGAGGAGGATCCACCGACACCATCGGAAGGGACCCCGGGCCATGCTGACGGGTCACCCTCTCCCCCAGATACATCGCATCGCAGTGAAGTCCTACCAGGAGCTTCCGCCGCCGCGTAACCTCACTAGCAACCTGAACCATGCCCATGTGGAACCGAATCCATCAGGTCAGCTGGATCCGCTCGGAGAACTCCCGGCTCAGGGCCTGAGACACCTCCTCGTACGACAGTCGAGTACTCACCCTCGATGACACCGCCTTCTTCGCCCTCTTCTGCCAAGACATCATGGCAGGGAACAGGGATCGGTATGCCTCCCTAATATCCCACTGCTGTGAGCTGAACACCTCATAGCACCAGACCTGTCAAGTAAATGGAAAGTTATGTCAGCTACAGAGCAGATACATACGAGTACATAAAAGAGACAAGGAAGAGAAAAAGGCGTGAACTTACAACCAAAGCAAACGAGAAACAGCTCAAGGAGCTCTCCTCTCCCCGCAAGAACCTGTCCAAGGAATGGTAGAGCTCGGCCAGTCCAGCCTCCCCCCAGGCATACCCCCTCACGACATCCAAGTCTGTCAGCGACCCGAGCAGAGGGAAGTGACAGGACGTGTCTGAAGTCGGGAACAAAGTCGCTGACAACGCGAACCATATGAACCCTCGAGCCAGACGCTCAGCGGTCATCCTAGGGGACCCCTCCCCATAATCAGCAATACCCGTCCTCAGATGCCTCTCCATCGGCCTGTACCGAATACCTAAGCCCCTGGCATCGGTAATATCTAAACCCAGCAGCTCAGACAACTGCCCCGGGGTATAACCATCCACCCACACCAGCGTGTTGCCATAGGTCGGAAACCCAGTGATGGCAGCAAAGTCAGTAGGAGTCACCGTCACCTCCCCCCACCTGAAATGAAAAGTGTGGGTCGTATCCCACCAGTACTCGCTCAGAGCTATGTACATGGCCCTCGCCCTCTGCGTCACAGCCATCGCGACTACCGCGCTAATAAATCCAGCCAATCCAGAGTCGACCACCAGCTGCCGTGAACTCCTGCCTCATCCGAGAATATCTCCCACAGCGCTCTCACTGCCTCAAAGGCTCCCCGACTCTTCTGAGTATGAACATCAACTGTCCCTCGCCCCTGCAGGTGAACAAAGAAAGAATACATTACGTACAGAAGCGACATCAACAGAGTGCACGAACGCATGTCAAAATAATGCAAAGCAGATGTAGTTCTCATTTTTTTTCTAAAATATTTCCATCCCGGTTGGAGTATTAACGGTCCAAGACTTTCAAAACACTTCGAAAACTCCGTCGAATCCGGAACTTTCAAAGCATTTTGAAAACTCCGTCGAATCCGTAACTTTCAAAGCATTTCGAAAACTCTGTCGAATCTGGAACTTTCAAAACCCTTCGAAAACTCCGTCGAATCCGGAACTTTCAAAGCATTTCGAAAACTCCGTCGAATCCGGAACTTTCAAAACCCTTCAAAAACTCCGTCGAATCTGGAACTTTCAAAGCACTTCGAAAACTCCGTCGAATCCGAAACTTTCAAAGCATTTCGAAAACTCCGTCGAATCCGGAACTTTCAAAGCACTTCGAAAACTCCGTCGAAACCGGAACTTTCAAAACCTTTTGAAAACTCCGTCGAAACCGGAACTTTCAAAACCCTTCGAAAACTCCGTCGAATTCGAAACTTTCAAATTCTTTCGAACATTTCAAAAATTTACTCCATCCCGATTTAAACATGCTTTAAATTCGGAAAACACATCTAGGCATGGAATTTTGCAACCAAAATTTTTATGTCATCTACCCATAGTGTCAATTGAACTACATCCTAGTCAATTTCGACAAAGGCGCATAGCAAAGTCAAAATCCCCAATCCGGGCACCAAAATCCCTAACTCATTCCTAGTCAAATTTCTAACATTTAAAGAATGCACATTCTTAAAATTAATGGAATTTGAAGGAAGTTTACCTGTCTCTCGATCCCTCCTTTGGATTTGTTGTTCTCCCTAGCCGGGTAGAACTCCGCCAGATTCAATGGATGAGTAATGGTTCGAATGGTCCGAACCAATCGCATTCTTTCGTCATCGGTCCTTCCATGACGAGCCATTGGTTCCCAATCACCTTCCATGCCTATTTTCCTTCACAAATTTGAGCAAACCTCACAATTTGGGATGAATTTTCTCTCCTCCTTTCTCTCCTCCTCGTCGGAATTAATGAAAGAAAATGGCCATTTCAGCTTCTGCCTCGGCGCTGATAACAACCTGGTCAACTTCAGGTTCAGTCCGGCCGGACTCTTGCTGCAACAGAAAGAGTCCTTGCCAATTCAGCCCCTCAACTTCTCGCAGTTCCAATTTTACCCCTTTTGGCCCCCAAAAGTGTAAAATTTCCCCCCAGTTAGACATTTCTAACACCCCATCCCCTGAGGATCCATTCTCAGTTAGTCCTCACTAACGCTCGTCTCCAGACGTTAAATTCCTAGTTAGTCCTCACTAACGCTCGTCTCCAGACGTTAAATTCTCAATCCCCAGTTGACGTTTGACATTCAAACGCTCACTTTCATCTCAAGTTGACGTTTGACATTCAAACGCTCAATCCCATCTCCGGACATTCTAGTTACATTTCCGTCTCCCGATGTCAAAATTTATGTTGGTATTCACCAACGTTCGCTTCCCCGGCCGCCAGTCGTAAGCCCGATCGTTCCACCTCAGCGGCCATCAAGGTAAGCCCGCACAACAATCCTTCTTCGGCCATCAAGGTAAGCCCGAACGCTCATCCCCAGCAGGATTCCAAAGAAGAAACGTCAATCCTTCCGAGTTGTTAATAACGCCAGTTTAATACAACCATTCCCATCATTGCCACCCTATCCCCAGCAGGATAAACCTGGCCGTCATCGTAAGTCCAGCACCCAAGGCACGAACGCCTTCGTCTCAAGATAAGAGTATCCAGCAACTCCGGTTTGAGGTGCCACACGCCCTCGTATGTTTCAACAACTCCGGTTTGAGGTGCCACACGCCCTCGTATGTTTCAGCAACTCCGGTTTGAGGTGCCACACGCCCTCGTATGTTTCAGCAACTCTGGTATGAGGCGCCACACGCCCTCGAAGGTTTCAGAAATCCCAGGTTCAGACGCCTCACAATAGTCTCCACTCAGGTTCAGACGACTCCCAACAGTCTCGCTCAGGTCAAGGTCCCCACGCGCGGCTCCTTGCACCTACGAACTATGATTGGCTTGATTCTCGCTCGGGATACGTAGGAATCCTTTCGCTAAGGGTCCAGCCAGCTGACCGCCCAGGTCTTTCAAAGTAAGGCATCCCAATTTGGATCCTTATCTTTTTCAACGACCCAACTTCCTTCGGAAGAGACGTCGCTGAGGGGCTAACTGTAAGTACCCAAATCCGGATCGTCAAAATCCGTTAAAAGTTAACCGGAATCCGTTAACTGGCCCGCTCCAGGTTAACCGGAACCCGTTAAGCTCCCCGTTGCCATGCCAACGAGACGTCCCGGGACTGCCCCGTGCATCTCGACGTCAAAGCGTACTCAACACACGTCATCGCATGTAAAACTACGGCTTTCCCTGAAAAATGCACTTTCCGGCACTTTTCGGGGGCGTTTCGGACATTTTCTGGGCTGTTATTTTAAAAACGGACAAAACCGGGACCCGGGCACTAACTCCCACAAAGCCTGGTGAGTCATGGGACACGTGGCATGCATGCCACAGCCCTCCCATCACCTTTCAATCAATTTCAGAGTGAAAAGACTAAAATACCCCTGGTATACAGTCTCAGTCCGGCCGGACTCATTTGCAGACTCTCAGAAATTGCCAGCAAGTCCCTCCAATTTCCAAAGTTTCACAAAACCCCCAGGATTTCAAGTTAAGTCCGGCAGGACTCATGCTGAAATTTCACCTATAAATAGAAGGGCTGTCAAAGACATTTAGAACAACAAAATTTCACTCGAAATTCAC
Source organism: Adenophora triphylla var. japonica (assembly GCA_022495995.1). Lineage (NCBI taxonomy): Eukaryota > Viridiplantae > Streptophyta > Magnoliopsida > Asterales > Campanulaceae > Adenophora > Adenophora triphylla. Next base: position 51,711 of record JAFEMH010002983.1, on the reverse strand, counting down.
CATAGCCACGGCCTAAACTGGTTCTCCCCCTTTCCGAGCCCGGTTTTACCTCGTTTTGCGTGAAAACTACGTATTTCGATCAAATACGCCCCCCTGCCACCTCGAAACACCATCCCAAACCACTTTTCGTATCCCGTATACACCCCCCGAGCCAAAGGAGTCGACCCTAGCCATAGGTATAACTCTCTCTCTCTCTAATCTCTCGTTTCGCCTCGGTTTACGTGCCAGTCGCTATAACCATTTCGGACGAACATCGTTGAAATGTAGACGCCTCCGTCTAACGGGGTCCGATACGTTTTAGCCCCTCGATCCTCTTCTCTTCCCGTAAGAGAAGTAATCTCGGGTTAAAACGACATTCCGACCCCGTTCCGTTTACTTTTCTGTCATTTACAATTCCGGATCGATCGATCGATCATTTAAATTTCTGTCATTTACAATTTCGGACCGTTTGATCCGTCGAACGTCGTTTACTTTTACGCAAATTTACCATTCCGAGTTGTTTGGCTCATCGATCGTCATTTACAATTTCGAGTCGTTTGGCTCGTCGATCGCCATTTACAATTCCGGATCGTTTGATTCCGTTGATACCGCACTTTAAATACTGTCATTTACAAAGTCCGACCCGTTTGTATCGTGATAGTATTTACTTTTCAAAGTCCGAGTCGCAACCCGATTCGTTGATTGCATGTCATTTAATACGTTTTTTCCCATAAAAATCGTTAACAATGTAATGCCCGGTTCAAAACCAGAGTTCGACCTTCGAACTCTCTTTCAAAACGCGCGAAATGATATTTGGCATTCAAACGCTCATCTTCAAACTTAAAAGCTGCCATTTGACACTCAAAATCATTTAATATGTTTTTTCCCGTAAAAATCGTTAACAATGTAACACCCGGTTCAAAACCGGAGTTCGACCTTCGAACTCTCTTTCAAAACGCACGAAATGACGTTTGGCATCCAAACGCTCATCTTCAAAACTCAAAATCCGACGTTTGACATTCAAACGCTCTTTTCTTAAAAGTCAACATTTGACACTTAAGATAAACAGATAAAATCAGCATTCGCGCCACTTTTCCTGAAAACTTCAAAACCGACGTTTGTCATTCAAACCCTCGTCTTTTCAAACAAAGTCACCTAATCAATGTTTGACATTCAAACCAAGATTAAGCTTGTCATTCAAGCCCCCATTTCAAAAATGCAAACACACACACACACGGACACGTTTTTGAGAAAGGTAGAAAGACTCGTCATACGAGGCGTTTCGGGTGATCTCGTAATACTCTTCCTGAAATGTAACGTGACCTCCGAACCTAACAATCTCTGGTACCAAATAGTTTTTTACTCGTTTTTGCTACCAATAAAAATGACCTCCTGTTTTCAAAGCTTTTTCCTAAGTTTTTGCTGCCAATAAAAACGACACCATTTTCACAAAAGCCGTTTCTCAACGTTTGGGATCAAAATACAAAAACTGCGTGGCGACTCCTCTCCCTTCCCGAAAAGCAAGGTCTCAGACACCACCCTCCGCGAAAGACAGCCGCCTTTCGCCTCCGCGCGAAATTCGGGTAATTTCAACGTGGTGTCCCACCAATACTCAGACAAAGCCAAGAAGACGCCCTTGTTCTTCTGCGTCTCCGCGATCCCGGCAAGGTTCTCCACGAACACGCCCAAACCAGAATCAAAGACCAGCCTCTTAGGACTCGGTCTACCCTCCCTGGAGATCTCCGGCAGGTGCTGCCACAGCTCAACTACGGCCTCGAGCGACCCCCAAGACTTCATCTTCTTCTCCTTCTCGGACGAAGGCATCTCATCCTGCAGGTAAACACAGCAAAGGTACGTCAATAACAGTACTTAATGCAAATATACCAAAGAAAAACGAAAGCATAAAAGTACGTCCCAACACGACAAAACATAAAAAGTCCGTCCCAACACGGCAAAACATAAAAAGTCCGTCCCAATACGAAAAAACATAAAAAAACCCGTCACAAAAACACGACACACATTGCACATAATTTTCCCCACATAGTACGTCACAAAAACACGAAACCCACTACACGACACATTTTCAAGAACCCGTCACAAAAACACGGCACAGACTATACAATTTTCTCAAAAGAGGGATCCGTCCCTACACGATACATTTTCAAAAACCCGTCACAAAAACACGGCACACATTGCACATAAATTTCCCACAGAGTCCGTCACAAAAACACGGCACACATCACACTTTTCACACAAAGTCCGTCCCTACACGACAATCTTTTCACAATATACATACGAAAATAGCATAAGGTACAAATCATCGAAGCATGCATTTCAAAAGAGAGGCACTTTATTTTTACAAATAAGAGCTAATCTCCACATTTTTGCACAAAAATCACATACCCACAATTCTCACACATTCAATTTCAACAAATCAACATCAATTTCACAAATTGATCATGGCAACAACAAAAGCCCCAAATATGGAAAAACTAAAACCTAGTTCTAGCATACAACAATTCAAACAAGTATCAAAGCAAAATTGATTTCTTACCTCCCTCACGATCCTCCCTCGCAAGTTGTGCACCTTCGGATCCGAATAAAACACATTCGGATTCCTTGACGAAGGCACAAAGGAAGAGCAATTCCTTTGGAGATCCAATCTCCTCTCGATGGCCTCTTGGTTCCTTTGGCGACGACCTCGTCTAATTCTTTCCGCGATTGTACCAATTCAAGAAACTCGGAAGAATTCCTTAAGGAAATTTTGAACAAAAATCATTTTTTTCTCTCCCTCTCTCTCTTTTCAGCTCGACTGAAGATGGAAAAATGGAGGAATGCGTCGTTGCTGAAGCTGATCTGAATTCTGGAAAATCAAATTCCCTTGCTCATCCGCGCGGACCACTTTGCAAAGAAGGGGTATTCGTGCAGACCACTTTGCATCACTGGCGAGATTACCCTTTTGCCCTTATAATCTTTGCCCCTGGCTGTCCAAAGGCCTTTTTTAGCAAATTCAATGCAGTTTGGTCCTTAACCCAACCAAACAAGAACCGGCCGTCATCGTAAGCCCGAACCTCGCCCACTAAACGGTAAAACAAACACAAAAGGCGCAAACGCCTCCAAACACAAATCCCAAGGCACAAAATGCCTCCAAAACATAAAACACGAAACAAACACCGGCCGTCATTCGTAAGCCCGAGCCTTGCCCACTAAGCGGTAAAAAAAACACAAAAGGCACAAACGCCTCCAAACACAAATTCCAAGGCACAAAATGCCTCCAAAACATAAAACACGAAACAAAAACCGGCCGTCATCGTAAGCCCGAACCTCGCCCACTAAAGGGTAAAACAAACACAAAAGGCGCAAATGCCTACAACACAAATCTCAAGGCACAAAATGCCTCCAGAACATAAAACACGAAACAAAAATCGGCCGTCATCGTAAGCCCGAACCTCGCCCACTAAACAGTAAAACAAACACAAATCCCAAGGCACAAAACGCCTCCAAATCATAAAACACGAAACAAAAACCGGCCGTCATTCGTAAGCCCAAACCTCGCCCACTAAACGATAAAACAAACACAAAAGGCGCAAACTCCTCCAAACACAAATCCCAAGGCACAAAATGCCTCCAAAACATAAAACACGAAACAAAAATTGGCCGTCATCGTAAGCCCGAACCTTGCCCACAAAACGGTAAACCAAACACCGGCCTTCATCGTAAGCCCGAACCTTGCCCACAAAACGGTAATCCAAAAACCGGCCATCAAAGTAAGCCAAAATCCCTTTCTCAGCGGACAAAAAAATCAAACGTGAATTCTTGAAAAACCGTACAAGACCACGCATCCCCAGCCGATAAACACCGGCAGTCATCATAAGTCCAACCTTTCCCTAGCGGACAAAGCACGAGGCAATCATGCCTCACAAAAAACAAAACACAAGGCAATCACGCCTCCCAAAATCAAGAACAAAGCAAGAACTAGGTTCATGCTCATGATCCAAAGAACAAACACTTTCATCCTCTGTTAGAGGACAAGTCACGTCCTCACGCACGACACAACCTCAGTCAGAGGACAAGTCACGTCCTCACACACGACACAACCTCAGTCAGAGGACAAGTCACATCCTCACGCACGATACAATCTCAGTCAGAGGACAAGCCACGTCCTCACGCATGACACAACCTCAGTCAGAGGACAAGTTACGTCCTCACGCATGACACAACCTCAGTCAGAGGACAAGTCACGTCCTCACGCACGACACAACCTCAGTCAGAGGACAAGTCACATCCTCACGCATGACACAACCTCAGTCAGAGAACAAGTCACATTCTCACGCACAACACAACCCCAGTCAGAGGACAAGTCACGTCCTCACGCACGACACAACCTCAGCCAGAGGACAAGTCACGTCCTCACGCACGGCACAACCTAAGTTAGAGGACATAACATGTCCTCATCATCATCCGTAGCTCGGAAGGCTTTAAATTATTCGGTTCAGAAGACCGTATAAACCTCCCAAATCATTATCAACAGCCTAGAAGGCTTTAAATTACCCGGTTTGGAAAAACGTAAAATTTCCATTTCAGCACCACCACGTCCTCACAGTCGACCTCAGTGGTCACATCACCTCAGGGCACCACCACGCCCGCATACACTCACGATTACATGAACTCCGAACTACGATCAGGCTTGATTCCCGTGAGGGATACGTAGGAATCCTATCAAAGGGTCCGGCCAACCGATCTAAGCGATCACCCACAGGACACTGACACGTCCACGCACAGAGTCTCAGTCAGAGGACATCACATGTCCTCAGGCACGACAACATACTCACCCGCCTTCGAACTATGATCAGGCTTGATTCCCGCTAGGGATACGTAGGAATCCTATCAAAGGGTTCAGCCAAATGACCTAAACGGTCACACCAAGGACAAACCACGTCCTCATAACCGACCTAACCGGTCACCCACAGGACACCACCGCATCCACACACCGAGTCTCAATCAGAGGACATTACACGTCCTCATGCACGACAACACTCACCCACACACGAACTACGATTAGGTTTGATTCCCATACGGGATACGTAGGAATCCTGTCAAAGGGTCCAGCCAACTGACCTAAACGGCCACACCTTAGGACACTGCCACATTCTCACGAACTGACCTACATGGTCACCTCCTCTTCCGGCATGCGATCCAGATTAGGACCCTTATCTTATCGATGACCCCACTTCCTCCGTAAGTGACGTCGTCGAGGGGCTTCTGTAAGTACCCCAATATGGATCACTCCCCATTCGATGCACGGGAAACACCACAGACTCACACAAATGCAGTCTCGATCACCCGTAGCCTTCAAAAACCCAAAAACCACCAACCAAACCAAGGGAGGGCCATTCTGGGATTAAAAAGTACAAAAGGACTTTTAAGGAATTTTGTAAAATATGGAATTGGTAGCTTGTGCCATGCGACACATCTTGCCAAGAGACATCATAATTACAAAATCCCCTTAAAGTCCACAATATTCCCTTAAATCTCGAAAAACCAAAAAACTGGTAATGGCTGACAGTACCGCGCAACACACCTTGCCAAGGGACATCATAATTACAAAATCCCCTTAAGGTCCACGATATTCCCTTAAATCCAGGAAAACCAAAAAACTGGTAATGGTTGACAGTGTCGTGCGACACAACCTGTCAGAATCTGGACCCTATAAATAGAGGGCTCCTCCTCTCATTTTTCACACACAATCCTCTTCTCCTCTCTCCCCCAGCCTTCAGGCTCCCTCTCTAAGACCCTTCGGGGCAATCCCGATCCCTTTTGATTCCTTTCGGAGCATTCCGAGGCCCCTCGTGGTACTCCGAAGCTCTGTCGAGCGCTCCCGAGCTGCCCGAGGCACTCCCGAGGCATTTCAAAGCCTTGCCAATCCATCCTGAAGCCCTGCCAATCCATCCTGAGGCATTCCGATCCATCATGTGGTGTCTCGGCCCTTTCCGAGCACAACTGACGATTCCAACGCATGCCGAAACTCTGCTCGAGTACACCCGACGATCTCGATGCACGACGAAACTCTGCCCGAGTACAACCGATGATCCCAATGCACGCCGAAACTCTGCCCGAGTGCACACCTAACAATCAAGAGGCACGCTGAAGCTCTGTCCACAGACAACTGGCACATCCAGACGCCATCCCGGTCCGTCCCGAAACACTATTTAACACTCAAACACTATTCCTCAGCGGAAGATAGACACGAACAAACAGTGGTAAGGCTTCCTTCCATTTCAATACATTTCAATACGTAGTGTACAATGTAGACATCAGATACCACATGCATTTTTAAAAGCACATACACACACACACACAACTTTTAAAGAAAGAAGGGGTACCGAAAGACTCGTTTTTACGAGGCAACTCGGGTGAGCTCTAACATTCTCTTCCCGAGGCGTAACCTAACCTCCGAACTCAAAAATCTCATCACACAACAACAGTTTTTAAACTGATGCCTTTTTTCAATGTTTTGGGCTAAATCAAAATGGTGTGGCGACTCTACAAGCAACAAAACGCAGCGAACACACGATCCCGACCGACTGTATGCCGATGCCGCGGATTCGGGTAATTTCACAAACGCAGCGGAAGAACTTTATAAAACAACAAAACCCTAGCCTTAAATATGTCTAGCATGAAGAGATGAAATCATATGAAATAGATTTTACATACCTTGTAGCAATTATATTTGTTCAAAATGAATCTCAAATCGAATCTGAAATTCAACCTTTGAATTGATGCCGAATCTTCTATCTTCTCCTTGATCTTCCTTGTGATGAATTGATCCAAGCTTTAGGTGATAACGGAATCACCCTCTAATGGTAATCCACACGTGAACGAACCAAGAACAATACTTGTAGGATTGCTAGATGATCCTCCGATCGTTGAATCGATATTCAACAATCAATGGCTGAATTTGGAATTAATTTGGGTGTTTTTGATCTTTGTTTCTCAATCAAAATCAATAATTTTGTGTTTCTTAAACTCAAAATTCTTATGTCTTTTGGCTGGGAGAAAGCTATTAGTTATACATGGTAAATAACCCTAACAATTAGGGAGAAGAGTCTTTTTCCAAAGCCAAAATGGACTTCCAGCGCCGCTATGCACGACCGTGCAGTTTCTAAAGCACGCCCGTGCAACTTTTGCACGGCCGCTCCAAAAACTAGCGCACTGCTGCTCCAGCCAGTATATCTTGCATGGGCGCTCCAAATTACAGCGCACGGCCGTGCAACAGCCTCAGATCCCAATTTCCAATTTTTCAACCAATTTCAAATTCGTTCTTTTGTGTGTGTCCCTTTAGGAATTATATTTATGTTGGTAGTGAGTCAAAACATCGACCTCATAAGACATAAGTGGTTTCTAGCAAACCATTATATCCACATAATTAATATAACATCAAAGCTTGATTTCGTGATATATCAAATGTCACAATCCCTTTGTCCACGATGTCAAATTGAACATGAGTCATGGTCCTCGTCAACTCATATTGTTCAATGCTTTCTCAATTCCGAATATGTTGATAATCCAAGTGCATTTGATCTCTATCAAATACATTGAGTGTGGCCACACATTTCATCAACACTATTCATCAAGGAGCCCAAGCAAACATCTCTCTCAATGAGAGGGACAAATCCCATCTTGACTTATCATTCTTCCCTACAAGAATCCAATCGTGCCAACATATCCTTTATTCCTATCCTATTAAAGATAGTGTTAGACTACATTAAACACGATGTTCATCATGTGGAAGACGATGATAATCTCAGGTACAAAGGATTCAATGACACGACTATCATGAGATTTAATCATGACATATATGAGAATAGACCATGCCATAAATCTTATCGATAGGTCATGTCCAGTACCTGTTCTTTAGCAAGTACCCATAAGTGTATGCATATAATCATCTCCATGATTATCCATTACCAACTTATACTAGTCATTCACAATAACTAGGGACGCAGGTTATTATAATAAACATGCAAACATATAATAAGCCAAATAAATATGCTCCATAATATATGATAAAGACGATTACATAGCGGTTTAAGTTATAAGTCAAACATAACTAAACGCCTTACACCAACAATCTCCCACTTGCTCTAGGCTCCATCTATGTATCGTATACCCATGGACCTAACATGAACATCATCCTTTGCTTGTGCGAGGGGCTTTGTAAGCGGATCCCCAATGGTATCATCGGTTGATACTTTGCATATCTTAACGTCTCCCCTATCAATGAACTCTCGAATGAGATGGAAATGTCTAAGTATATGTTTGGATCGCTGATGTGACATTGGTTCCTTTGCTTGCGCAATGGCACCATTATTGTCACAATAAAGTTCCACTTGATTAGTGATACTTGGAACAACTTCCAGATCACTAATGAACTTCTTGATCCAAACTGCTTCCTTAGCTGCATCGGATGCCGCTATATATTCGGCCTCATTCATTATCTTTCGCTCACCAGTTATCTTAGGACACTGAGTCTTGCTAAGAGTAACACCATGACCCATTGGCAAGTTGCCTCTCTTAGAATTTTCCATCTTTAATCTTCTAAGAACCTTGTCAATGAAAGTACTTTGACTCAAACCAATTATCCTTTTAGATCTATCTTTATAGATCTTGATGCCAAGGATGTAAGCGGCTTCACCCATATCTTTCATTGAGAAACATTTTCCTAACCAAGACTTGACAGCCTGAAGCACAGGAATGTCATTTCCAATAAGTAAGATATCATCAACATACAATAATAGAAATAATACCACGCTCCCACTTAATTTCATGTATACACAAGGTTCATCTTCGTTCTTGACAAAACCAAACTCTTTGATCTTTTCGTCAAAATTAAGATTCCAACTCCTAGAAGCTTGCTTCAATCCATATATGGATCTTTGCAACTTGCACATTCTGTTAGAATTTCTTGGATTGACAAAACCTTCGGGTTATGTCATTGGTCCTCATCAACTCATATTGTTCAATGCTTTCTCTATTCCGAATATGTTGATAATCCAAGTGCATTTGATATTTATCAAATCTCTTGAGTGTGGCCACTTATTTCATCAACACTATTCATCGAGGGGCCCAAACAAACATCTCTCTCAATGAGAGGGACAAATCCCATCTTGACTTATCATTCTTCCCTACAAGAATACAATCGTGCCAACATAGCCCTTATTGCTATCCTATTAAAGATAGTGTTAGACTACATTAAACACGATGCTCATCATGTAGAAGATGATGATAATCTCAGGTATAATGGATTCAATGACACGACTATCATGAGATTTAATCATGACATATATGATTATAGACCATGTCATAAATTTCATCGGTAGGCATGTCTAGTACTTGTTCTCTAGTAAGTACCCATAAGTGTAATGTGCATCTTATGCATATAATCATCTCCATGATTATCCATTACCAAATTATACTAGTCATTCACAATAACTAGGGACGCATGTTATTATAATAAACATGCAAACATATAATAAGCCAAATAAACATGCTCCATAATAAATGATAAAGACGATAACATAGCGGTTTAAGTTATAAGTCAAACATAACTAAATGCCTAGGGCATTACATCAACATCTCTCTCTCTCTCTCTATCTATCTCTCTCTCTCTATCTCTATAACTTCACTCTTGCACTCCAAACAATCACCATCTTCTCTCTAAAATCTTACCTTAAACCACCACACAAAAAACACTACTCCAAACACAAATACATTCAAGCACACACAAACACGAAGGCTCTCAAACACTCTCAAACAAATATCATAAAAACCTTTCCTTGGAAGCAAAGGAAGCACACCTAGATAGCTATTCTCCCTTGTCCTTTTTCTTATGTAATATTTTGTCTTCTTGGCTATGTGGTCTAGCTAAGTAATGGCTAGACCCCCATATTTGTCAATGTAAATATCAAATTATGTAAGGTTGTTCTTTGTTCTAAAGAAACTCTTGATATTTTCAAAATGAAATTTCGTGTATAGTAAATATGTGTTTTTCTCTTTTTTTATTTTCTCTCTCTCTCTCTCTCTCTCTCTCTCTCTATATATATATATATATATATATATATATATAGTGATTTGCCTCCCTTTATCTCTTCTTCTTTGTGTGTCCATCTTACTTATGTTTTATTTGGTACAAAAATCCTCTATGATATTAATAACATGTTTAAAGAGTCATGTATCAAGTTTCAAGTATTTATTCCATACTTAGGTTATGTTTTGATGGTCATCTTCTACATACCATGTTATTGTCCAAAAACTTTTATCTCTGACCTCTTCTCATTGTCACATTGTTTGGAGATTCAAAACTTGGGAATTTCGTGAAGGTCAAAAGAATAATTTCGTATCCAACATAGGTAGAAGTTTGTACATTGAATCCATTTTTCTTTATTAATTCTGTCAATGTAAGTCTTCTTTTCCATTTTTGTGCTAAAGCTTTTCTCTCAGTCCATAAAAGTACTGTTTTCTGATTTGAAATGTCCAAAGTATTTTCACCTATCAAAATTTATTCGTTTGGTCTAATATTTGGTGTGACTCATCTTCAGATTGTCTGAAACAACTTTTATGTTTTGACTTTTTTGTGATTTCCATCTTTCAAGGCACTTATGAGCTGTTTAAAGTCATATATATAGTATTTTTCATGTTCTGGCTGAATGTGTGTTTTTTATTCATGGGAACTTTTGGGCATAAAATAATTATTCTAAAATCACATAAAAATTCATGAAACATATTTAATGTGTTATAAAGAAGTTACAATTTTTGGTTTCCATATTGGGCCTAATTTGAATAGGTAAACTTGGGGAATTTCAAACAGCAGTCCATAATTTTGGACATTCATTGTGTATGGAATTTGCTTCACACACCAATACTTGTACATAAACCCTCATGTAAATAACCTCCTCCCCATTTGTTATTGAACATACCAAAAGTATCTAACTGGGCCAAGCGAGTAAAGCCCAGTCCTCAAGCAATTATTTCTACCCCATTCTCAGTGGGCTAGGCCCAATCAGTACATGGCTCAAGGCCCATCTCATGCATCAGTCGACTAAGTTCATTGTCCGACCTACTAGGTCCCGACCTAACTTAGTCCGACCTTATGACTCAGTCATATTTCGGGTACGATCCAACTCTACCCGACAGTCAGGTCGACGCAAACACAAGTGTCGACCTCGACCTGACGAATCAAGCGTCGACCTAACGGTTACAAGCGTACTAGCCATTACTCTTTTCATAACTACATCCCTACAAATCAGGGGCAGTTAAAGGCACGTTCACATTACAAGTAACTGCCGCTAAAATCTAGGAGCTCATGTAGCCATACCAAAAATAATCGCACTCATCAGCTATAAATACTTCATCACTACCACAGTTATAAGGTAACTGCAATTTTGTTATCTGAATTCCATAATTCAATACATATTTTGCTCTCCAATTATCGAACACTTACTCTCACGCCTGAGGGTCTAAGCCGGAGACACATTCGGCTAGTCGTGGGTTCTGATTTCAGGTCAAGGAGCCAGGTGATCAATTCTGCCACGTGGAGGAAGATTGATAAGCACTTTTCTTGTGGCATCAGTTTGGTTCCATTGCCGGGAAACTCGTGCATAGCTTGACCTCGAAGTTTTTCTTCAATCCACAATCATAGTAACCCCAGACGGGCATGTTACAGAGGCTTCTGACGAATTCAATGAAGTGAATGTCAACACCAACACCAATGCTACTGCTAATGCAAATGCTGATTTACCCCCTCCTCCTCCTCTTCGTCATCATGCTAGGGCAACGCGCTCTAACAGTGTAGCTGATGGCAGAGGATTGCCAGACGCAAGGAGACAGAAGTGACCCATGGAGGGGCAAGGAATTCCACCTCCTCCCAAACGGCCAGCTGGACAGATGAATACTGGAAATAGGGCAGGACCCTCATCCAACCCACTAAGCAGGAAAGAAATGCTTATGGAACGAGCTCAGATATTGGCCGAGCTGTTAGCAATGGAGGGGGCTGAGCAGGCTGATAGAAGGTATGAGAGGGTGGCTCCATCCCAAGTTTCAAATAGGGAGCGTGCTAGGAGTACTAGACCAAACGAAATTGTGGGACAAAATGTTGATCAAAGGATGGTGGTACGACCTCAATCACCTATTCATGTTCCAAGTGGTGACCTAAGAGCTAGTCTCACTAGGAACAGGGAGCAGGAGGCACAGTCGGACCTGAGGACGCAGCTAGAGGCGAATCGAAGTAGGCGTAGATCACCAGCCAGGACAGAGAGGTCTCAATCCCACAGGGGAAGGAGTGGGCGCAGGTCGCCTATAAGAGAGGGAAGGCGCAGGTCGCCACCCAGAGATGATAGGCGCAGGTCGCCACCCAGAAACAAAAGGTGCAGGTCGCCAACAAGAAATGAGGGGCGCAGGTCGCCAGTCAGGTCAGTAAGGTCACCTTCTCGCAAGGATAGGAGAAGCAGGCAAGTAACTCCCCTCAGAAGTGAGGGTCAAAGGTCAAATGTTGTTCCCCCTGCTGGAGAAGATAGACCTGATGCTAGGGAGTGGCTGCTATGGAAAAGGAAATTTGAACAATGGGAGGCTGAAAAGAAAAATGATACTGGAAAGGTCGAACGAATTGACTTTACTCTTTGACCCTTATCTAAGGATTTGATTGATAGTCGACCTCCTGCTGGTTTCAGATTGCCCCTCCTAGAGAAGTACTCAGGGGCAACCAATGCTAAAAGCCATGTGCAGCACCTGGAGGCCACAATGTTCTTTGTCGCTAATGAGGATGACAATATGTGCAAAGCCCTCATAAGCACACTCACGGGGGCAGCCCTAACATGGTTCAATGGTTTGGCAGCTGGTAGCATCTCCACCTGGATGTGTTTGAGGACAAAATTCCTAGATCGCTTCTCAACTGCTGGAGCTCGGAAAGTGACTGTCACCGATCTAAACAACTTGGTGCAAGGAAAAAATGAAAGCTCCATGAGCTACTACACTAAGTTTAAGGAAATGGTTGACAAGATTGAGGAGGATCTCACTGACAGGGAGGTGATCAATTGCTTCTGAAATGGCATTTCCTCGGCAGACATGGATTACGAGCTGACGGTTCGTACAGTCTCTACTCGACAGGAGTTGTTCGAGAAGGCTTATAATGTGGCATTAGCAGAGGAGAGGAAAGAAAAGAAGAATGGGAAAGGCCCCAAGGTTGAGGTCGCTGATGATAAGAAGGACTCAGCCAAAAATGGGGGAAACAACAAGAATGGTAAGAACAGGACCAGGGCGACAGAGAAAGTGCCCGAAGTTTTCATTCCCCTAACGGTGAGTCGAACAAAAATAATGAATGCGGTCGAGTTGGCCCCACCTGCCCCAATGAACCCAGGCAACAAGTATAGAAGGGACAATAGCAAATACTGTGATTACCATAAAGATACGGGTCATCTCACAGAGGATTGCTTAGGCTTGAAGCGTATCATCCAAAGAATGGTCGACCAGGGAAGGCTCGACGCATATGTGAAAAGGCCTCAAACCGGTGGAGGCGAGCAACCAGCAGGTGGACAACAAGGACCAAGGCAACCCAGATTGAACTTGGGGGTCATCACAGAGCAAGCCAACAACACAGCCATCAAACATAAAATCTTTCAACTCAACAAAGCCCCACATGTGCCTCCAAGGAGAGACGTCAGAGATGAGGTGATCAGCTTCTACCCCCACGAGTTGGAAACTAATTTGGCAGCTAGAGAGAAAGTTCTCGTCATCCCAGGTCTTATCGACGGATGTACGATGAGCAGACTCTTAGTCGATACGGGGGCCTGCAAAGACATTTTGTTCTACAAAACATTCCAGGAGATGGGTCTTTCCAACGAGCAGCTTGAAAGATATGATGGCAGGTTGGAGGGCTTCACCAATCATCGAGTCGACGCTAAGGGAAAGATCAAGCTAGACGTCGACCTAGGCGAGCACCCTTACAGGGTCGTATCAAAGGTAAAATTTATTGTAATAGATGTGAACAGTGACTATGCTGCTATCCTTGGAATTCCTGGTCAGATCGCACTTGGAATGGTGGCCTTGATCCCTCATCAACGAGTTAAATTCCACACACCAGCTGCAGTCGGCTGTGTACAAGGCACAACTCGAGCATATCTGGATCATGTCCTTCGAGAAAGAAAGAAGAGGGAGCTGGAAATTGAAACAGCGGAAGGTTACTTAAAGCTATCCCAGTCAGTCACTAAAACTACTCGACTATCTACGATCACCAATGTGGAGGAGTCGACCTATCGCTCAAACGACGAGGTCATGGTTGAGTCGACACATCACTCCGAAGCCACAGCGGTCGATCGAATGTGGTCGCCCAATTGGAGCCAGTCATCATAGGCAACCTATGCCTCCAGGGTCAACAATGACTTGGGGGCCACCACCGATGAGATTGCTGATAAGCTAGATGACATGATAGCTGAGGAAGCTCCATATTTGGGGGCCGAAGAGAGGCACAAAGTGAAGGAGATCATCATTGAGACCCTACAGTTCAGAGATGGTCCAGAGCTAGAGGCTGTTGACGAGCTAGAATCAGTGATCACAAATCCCTCTTATCCGGAGCATAAAATTCAGATAGGAAAGCAACTATCAGCCGATGAAAGAGAGGAGATTGTCGAGCTACTAAAACAAAGCAATGATGTCTTTGCGTGGCGAGTAGAGGACATGAAGGGAATCAAAGAGGAAGTCGCCGTTCATAGGCTTGAGGTCAATCCGACCATAAATCCCAAACCCCAAAGGTTGAGAAGCTTTGCTCGAGACAAGGAGGAAGCCATAAAAACTGAGGTACAAAAACTTTTGAGTGCAGGAATAATCAAGGAGGCCACACATACAACCTGGCTAGCTAATGTGGTCATGGTGAAGAAGTCAAATGGCAAATGGAGAATGTGCATCGACTTCACCAATCTCAACCTTGCTTGCCCAAAAGACAGCTACCCCTTGCCTAGAATTGACAAGCTAGTTGATTCTATTGCTGGCCACTTAACCCTTAGCTTCCTAGATGCCTATTCAGGCTACCATCAAATAAAGATGCATGAGGACAACATAGTGAAGACGGCTTTCCAAGTAGCTCGAGGCATCTATTGCTACACAATGATGCCATTTGGACTGAAGAATGCAGGGGCGACCTATCAACGTATGGTCAACAAGGTCTTTGCTTCACAGATTAGCCAAAACATGGAGGCCTATGTCGATGATATGGTCATTAAAACAAAGACTGGATGTCACGTGGTCGACCTAAAGGAAACGTTCGCCAATTTGAGAGCAAACGACATGAAGCTTAACCCCAACAAATGTGTTTTTGGTGTAGTAGCTGGCAAGTTCCTTGGATTTATGGTGTCTCAGCGAGGTATAGAAGCTAATCCGGAGAAGAACAATGCTCTAGTCGACATGAAGGAGCCTACCAGTGTCAAGGAGATGCAGTGACTTAATGGAAAAGTAGCAGCTCTAGGTCGCTTCATATCCAAATCAGCGGAAAGATCTCTCCCTTTTTTCAAGGCTCTGAGGGGGACGAAGAATTTTGAATGGACGACCGAATGTCATTCGTCGTTCCAGCAGCTTAAGGATTATCTCGCTACTCCTCCTCTCTCGAGTAGCCCGATCATTGGAGAAACTTTGTTCGTGTACTTATCTGTGGGAGACAAAGCAGTTGCAGCAGTACTGATTCGAGAGGAGAAAGGGCTTCAAAAGCCAGTTTATTATGTTAGCAAGGCCTTATCAGAAGCGGAGGGCAGATACTACAATGCTGAGAAGGTAGCCTATGCCTTAGTCGTAGCCTCAAGGAAACTACGAGCTTATTTCCTGGCTCATCCCATCGTGGTGCTCACGAATGCACCCTTGAGAAAAATATTGCACAAGCTAGAAAGTTCAGGTCGCTTGCTCAATTGGTCAATTGCCCTTACGGAATTTGACATCGAGTATCGACCTCGAAAAGCGTTGAAGGCTCAAGCTTTAGCAGATTTCTTGGTCGAGCTTACGTTCACCAAGGAAGACAGTGAGCAGTGAGCTCAAAGGGAAAAAGGTAAGGGAAAAGAACAAGAGTCCCAGTCCATCACGTTTCTACCCGACGATTGCTGGAAAGTCTACTCGGATGGGTCGGCTACAAAAAAGAGTGTCGGTGGAGAGTGGGATAGTTTTGATCGAGCCGAGTGCAGGACAATATATGAAGAATCATTAAGGTTTAAATTTGACGCCTCCAATAACCAGGCAGAGTATGAAGCCTTAGTTGCGGCCATTGAATACGCTAAGTGCTTTGGAGCGACTAAAATCATGGCGTACTGTGATTCCCAGCTAGTGGTCAACCAGGTCAGAGGCGAGTATGAGGTGTTAAACTCCACTTTAGCCAAGTACCACGATCTGGTGAAGGAGCTGACAAAATACTTGGAGTTTTGGGAGATCCAAAGGATTGGTCGAGAAGATAATGAATTAGCCGACTTACTCTCAAAGCTAGCTACATCTGACGAGCCACATGAAGAGCCCATCTCTTACCTTGAGAGCCCAGCTTATGAAAGGGTCAAAATCCAATGCATAGAAGATCCCTCAAAAAATTGGGTTTATGAGAAGTGCTGGATTGAAGAAATGAAGGCGTACCTAGAAAGCGGCGAGCTCCCTGAGGACGAGAAGAAAGCTCGAGCTATTAAAAAGAAAGCTCTGAGGTATGTAATCCAAGGAGGCATGCTGTTCAGAAGATCATACACTAGGCCATTGCTGAAGTGTATCCACCCTCAAGAAATCACCCAATTAATGCATGAAGTGCATAGTGGAATTTGCGGTGGACACCCGGGGGCCAGGACTTTAGCCGACAAATTGATCACTTTGGGGTATTATTGGCCACACATGCGAGCTGACACTCACAACTTCGTCCAGCAATGTGACCAATGTCAAAGGTTTGCCAACCTACCTCATATGCCCACAACGGAGCAGACTCCTGTGATCGTTGCTTGGCCATTCGATATGTGGGGCGTCAATTTGATTGGACCCTTCCCCCCCCCCCCGCCCGGGGAAATTGCAAGTATGTGATCGTCGCAATTGACTATTTTACCAAGTGGGTTGAAGCAAAGCCGCTAGCTCGCATCACAGAGGAAAATGCCATTAATTTCATCCACGACTTCATCTGGTGTCGATTTGGATTTCCTAGAGCTATAGTATCAGACAACGGCCTACAGTTCTCACGAGCCTTTGAAGCAGAAATGAATCGAGTAGGGATCAAACATTGGCAATCTTCTGTTGCATATCCTCAAGGAAATGGGCAAGCTGAAGCAGCGAACAAGCTAGTACTATCCTCACTCAAGACGGGTCTAGTAGGTCGACGTAACAACTGGTTGGACGAACATCCCCTTGCTCTTTGAGCAGTTCGCACAACCACTCGGGGGCCTACGGGGGAAACCCCATTCGCTCTAGCATACGGGTCAGAGGCCATGGCTCCAGCTGAGTTGAGATTTCCAACTGCTAGAGTAACTTTCTTTAATCAAGAGCAGAATGATATCAACAGATTGATTGACCTGGATTTGATCGATGAGAAGTGAGATACGGCTTACCTTCGAATGGTTAACTACAAGCAGCAGACTAAAAGTTACCACGATAAGAAAGTGAAAGCCAGGTCATTCCAAGTAGGAGATCATGTGTTGAGAAAGATCGAGGCAACAGGGAGAAGGACCCAGTAGAACAAGCTATCTCCTAATTGGGAAGGTCCTTACATAGTTACTCGAGTCGTCAAAGAAGGAACTTACATGATTGCTCATCCTGATGGCGAAGAGCTGAAGCACCCATGGCACGCTACTCACCTCATCAAGTACTACTTCTAAAGTTCAGATCTATAGCTCAGTTCAAGGCTAATACAGTTCCCAAGATTGAAATTTGTCATAGTTCTAGCTTTCCATTGATGTAAACGTTTCCCTACATCAATAAAAATCGCAGTTTTGTTCGACCAAACATTGTGTTACACTAACTTCAACAAGCTCGATTCTTAATCAGCTTCGTTCCTTTAACAAGCTCGACTCTTAGTCAGCTTCGTTTTAACAAGCTCGATTCTTAATCAGCTTCGTTCATTTAAATAAGTCCGACTCTTAGTCGACTTCGTTCTAACAAGCTCGACTCTTAGTCAGTCTGTTCTAATTAGCTCGATCCTTAATCAGCTGTACCCTATTAACAAGTCTGACCTTAGGTCGACTTCGTTCTGATCAGCTCGACCTTTGGTCAGCTTTGATCTCTTAAACGGGTCGACTACGAGTCAACCTCGTTTACAAAAATTCTTGTAAGTCTAAGGCTGACTAGGGCATCACGAAGCCAGGTCGACCTCAAACTTGAGACGACCTACTTGTTCTATTACATCTAGCTCGACACTCACATGCTGAAATCAAAAGCATATAACATACACTGAGGGAAAGTCAGCTACGATTAAATAAAATTAAGTCTCCCAAAACGGTCCAAGACTTAAAAGTAAACCAAAAAAGTTACGAAATGTTATGCCTCCCAAAAGCTGGGCCAAGGCATTCAAGCATTCAAGGAAACCAAAAAACAAAAGTGTTTGGAACTTGTCTGATTACATCACCATTCAAAGTTAAATTCAAGAGGATGGGTTAACCTCCACTTGGTCACTTGTAGTCACTTGATCATCTACAGTTTCTTCCTGCTGCTGGGGGCCAATTGGTTTACCTTACTCTAAAAACCCATGCCTCGGAGTACCACCATCAAAGGCCGGTGAATCAGGCTCCTCGAGCTCAGCCAAAATTGTAACAAAATTAACGGGTTCAACTGGAGGAGGATTCCAAATTTCAGCCTCTGCTGCCGCGTCATCGTTGGCAATATTCTCTAAATCATTGGCATTATAAGGCACCAAATTGTGGCCCGGGCGAGCTACCGTATTGTAAGGATCTTCCGCAGCCCATTGGGCGAGCTGTTCAATGGATATGTCAAATGCAGGATCCACTACAATACGTCGTGCCATGTGAGCTCGACCAATGTCCCAGAATGAACTTGCTTGATTGGTAATATGTTTGTGGAGCTCGTCACTGTCTTTGTAGGCTTTAACAGCCTCCTCTTTAGCGACCTTCACAGCAGCAGCCAGATCAACCTCCCATTGATGTCGAGCAGCATCCAGTTCCTCTTATTTCTTTGCCAAGGTGACTGGTACCTCCTCCAACTGTTGCTTGGCCAGTTCAAGGTCAGCTGCCATCTTCTTCTTCTCTTCCTTGAGAATGGTGAGCTCTTTGTTAGCCTCTCCCAACTGGCCCCAGGCTTCTTCTTTGGCTTTTATTTCATTGTCTTTGACGAGCTTCAAAGCATCGTATGAATTGTCCAGATCAGAATGCGCCTCTTTCAATTTCTCAAGCTCCTCCTTCAGCTTGGCTCGCTCCTCATCCAGCTTCGTCAACTCTTCATTCTTGTGAGCCAGCATAGTCTTTGCCAGCTTCTCCTGCTCCTCTTCAGCCTTCCAGTAGGTGGTAGCCAGGTCTATTATAGCAAGAGACTACAATGACAAGTAAGGACAAGAGTTTAGATCAAGCAAAAGTAAGGTAAAGAAAAGAGAAAGACAGGAAGAATGAACGCAGCAATACAAAAATCGCAAAGGTTTACCTCGGAGGTAGCTAGTCTGACCCTAGCTCTGCAAGCTTTCGGAGTCAAAGGCTTGTTGGTGAATTCCTTGATCAAGTCCTGATCAGCTCCCCTCCTAACTACCACTTGTCCATATTCCAACTCGGGGTACTCCCTTGCCAAACAGTTGATCCTTGTCAATGGAGTCACCTCACTCAGCTCGTCAACACGAGCTTGAATCAACTCAGCATATAAAATGTGGATGGGAGAGGATTGGTGGCCCCTAGCTTCAGCTTCCACATGCTCGGTGGCATCAACTTGATCGGAGATAGAGCCAATTTGGGAGGAACCAATCTTGATCTTCTTACTAAGAGGGGCAGTATCATCATCATCCTCCTCTTCATCAAGCTCAATTACAGGTGACTTGGCCTTGGAAGCCTTTTTAGACTTGACTTTAGCTTTAGCTTGGGCACGGGTCCTAGTCCTAATGGCGCCCCCAGCTGGCTCCACAGCTTGATCAGACACGTCGATCTCAGCAGCGTCGACCTCATCCATGTCTTGAACAGCATCCCCGGCTCGGTCCTCCTCCAGCTCCTCAAGATTGTCCTCCACCGGGATAGAAGTGACAGGGTCCACGTCCACAGTCTTCAAAATCTCTTGACGTTGAACACCCTCTCTCTCTCGATGTTCCCTAGCATTGGCTGCCCCACAGCTTCTCTTGCTCTTTCTGACGTCAATAGCTCAACCCATATTTGCTTCTTGCTCAGGAGTTAAAACTGCACCAAAGTTGAAATGATCAAGGGTTAGATCGACACATGAGATCTCTACATACGAGCAACAAGTTCTATGTACGAATTAAACGTGTGCGACCTTATCAATATATGAGCTAAAGGATATACTGGGGAATGAATAACCCACGCGTTGAAATATATGCGAGCTAATGATCTACATGTCAATAAGCAGTAGTAGGGTCAAGGGACAGGTAAAGAATTCTTACCCCCGAAGTGCTCTCCCCGTTCCTTACAATGCTTGGCAGTCTTCTTACAAAAATGGTGCTCTCTCTCAAATCTGAATTGAGCTCCCTCATGGGTGACCCAATCCGGATACCGCTGGCATCTAACTACTGGCACCATGGGCACAACATCTCCCTCGCTAACCATCATTCCAGCTCGGATGTAGTTGTTTTTGTTGGTCCCCAAAGCATCCCAACTTATAGGTCCCCTCTTGGTGAGCTCCACCAACTTCTTACGCAAATCATCGTGCCAAACTGGCTCCCAATAGTCCTGCTCCCTCACTTCAGTGGTCTCAGCACCGGGTAGAGGGAACTCCCACCCTCTCCTGCTCTCCACTACCAACACATAAGAATTCCAACCACTGGCCTTGCTAGGGAGATTGGCAAACTACTTTGGGGATTTTGGCTTGGAGGGGGTACTTATTCCGTTGTCCTTGTCAAAATTGACACTAAAGAATTCCCTAAACACCCTCTACAAGGCTCATACCCCAAGAACCTGCAAACCATAATGAAGCAAACCAGTACCCTGCAAGTGTTGGCCCCTAGCTGAAGTGGCAGTGCATCGGTGCATTCTAAGAACTCGTTTATAAAGGGGTCTAAGGTAACCTCAAGCCAGCTTCAAATTGGCCATAGTAGAAGGCCACCCTAGTGGAATCTTCCTCATAGGTATCCCCAAATTGGTCAAAGAAATCCCTCCTGCTATACAAAGTGACGTCAAACTCCTTCCTATCAACTTCACAAAAGTCATACACCATATTCAACCGGGATGGGAGATTCTGCCTTCCCCTGACTGGCCTTGGAGGGACATATCCCCTTTCATTTCTTCCCGGCACCACATAGGTCTCAAAGGCATCCACTATGCGCGGACTTGAGGAAGTAGAGACATCAGCTTCTCCTTGAGTCGCCATATCTGTACAAGAAGAGGGGGAAACAGGGGAATCAGTTCTACATAAAGTCTCAGGGGTCCTAATAGACACACTAAGGGGCGACCTAGATTCCCCCGGAAATCCAATCCTATTTCTAATAAAAGAGGGTTTGTTGGCATCCTGGACATAAAACACAGCCAAGTGGTCAAGAAGCTCATGAAAGAGATGAAAGGACACAACTCTTGGGTCGTTCGTTTCTAGGACACCTAAATCCTCTCCCACAGGCAAAATTAGCTCGGTGAAACGCAGGCCCCAACGGATCATAATTGAAGTACACTCCTCCATGGTCATCTCTCTCCACTCTCCATTTAAGTGTTTGTAGACTCTACGATTGACGCTACAGTAACCATACCCAGCTCCAGGCTCACAGCTAAAGGTCCTAGCCATGGCGAAATCAAAGAAATTGCAGAAATTAAACCCTAATTCTAAGGGTTAAGAAGAATACCTTAAGCAGTTGAATGAAGAATGAAACAATTGAAGACGAAAGCTCAATTTAAAGCAATTGTTGTGTCCGCTGCTGTCACTGGAGTCGCGGAATAGTTCAAGGAGAACAAAATTTCTAAATTTGGAAGGAGTCTGGTATTTATATGTTCCAAGGTTGAAGAGGAAAAGGAAAATTCGAAGGTTTTGTTTTCCCAATTGAATGCGGAAACAGTTTCCAAGGCGGACTCTCAAACGTCAAAACAGTAATGATTACAAAAAAAATGGCGCTCCTTCAGATCTGACTGTTCATCACCAACGATCCAGATCGTGACACGTCATCTATGGTCGACTAAAATTCAGAGTGAGTTGCGACCTGCGAGTGAAGCCATCCTCATCAAAAGTTTCCTTAACTTCCTAGTCGACAAAGTCAACTCGAAAGTTGGGGGCCACTGAACACACCAAAAGTATCTAGCTGGGCCAAGCGAGTAAAGCCCAGCCCTCAAGCAATTATTTCTACCCCATTCTCAGTGGGCTAGGCCCAATCAGTACACGGCTCAAGGCCCATCTCATGCATCAGTCGACTAAGTTCATTGTTTGACCTACTAGGTCCCGACCTAACTTAGTCCGACCTTATGAATCAGTCATATTTCGGGTACGATCCAACTCTACCCGACAGTCAGGTCGACCCAAACACAAGTGTCGACCTTGACCTGACGAATCAAGCGTCGACCTAACGGTTACTGAGCGTACTAGCCATTACTCTTTCCATAACTACATCCCTACAAAGCAGGGGCAGTTAAAGGCACGTCCACATTACAAGTAACTGCCGCTAAAATCTAGGAGCTCATGTAGCCATAACAAAAATAACCGCACTCATCAGCTATAAATACTTCATCACTACCACGGTTATAAGGTAACTGCAATTTTGTTATCTGAATTCCATTATTCAATACATAGTTTGCTCTCCAATTATCAAACACTTACTCTCACGCCCGAGGGTCTAAGCCGGAGACACATCCGGCTAGTCGTGGGTTCTGATTTCAGGTTAAGGAGCTAGGTGATCAATTAGCCACGTGGAGGAAGATTGATAAGCACTTTTCTTGCGGCATCGAGTTATATTTGCTTCATATATTTGTAAATACTTATCAAAACCATATGAGAGTCCACACAAGCCGGCTTTCATTTGTGAAATCAAGCAAATTACCTAGTTAGGATGAATCCCTCAAACTCATCACCATTTCCACAGGCAGAGGGATAGCAACTAAAATCTACTTAGGATGGCATGCATGCATAGAGATCGAAAAGGTGAGAAGGGTGCTTAATACCTTTCCTTCTCGTAACTTAGCCCCGAACCCACTTTCTCTAAAGGGTTTTCTTCATTTTCCTACATAAATAAATGAGGGGCGACTCTTGCCTGTTTGACCTTCAAGGGTACCATTTCAGAAACGGAATGCATTCAACGCACACTTAGCACAAGAAACTTGCCATTTTACATGACGACAGGAATTTCGAGTGTGGGCTCTCACACTAACTTACAATTCTCCACCATAAAATGATTATATGAATGAATATGGGAGATCATCGTCACCAAAGTAAGATATTTTATAGGTTCACTTGTGTCATGCTCTAATGATAAGAAGACAAAAATTCTTTACAAGGACACTCATATGCATGTTTAACCACAACTATCAACCCGAATACTCTTTATAGGTCAAATATGGCTTTATAGCTTATAATGTATCACGACAATTGCGGGCTAGGTTCACGATTGCAAATGAAAGTAAGGACATACAAACTCAAGCAAGTTAAACTAGAAAATCTTTAAAATATATCTTCAGTTGAGTTTATCTCTCCGCTCACTCAGGCCAACACAATGTTTCAACCCCCAAACTTAGACTTTTGCATACTTTCACACATGGGGTTGATCACCTTCTTTTCTTTCTTTTTGTCACTTTCCACTTTAACACAAGAGGGTAAGGCTTTTCAGATTTCTCTTCAATCTTCATTCTTTTCTTTTGCTTTGCATATTTGAAGATCACGAATAATATTATACATTAAATACTTTATGCATGCCTCTCTTTTCTATATAATATATAACCCTTTTCTTTTCTTTATTAACCTCTTTCCACTCAATCCCTTGATTTTCCAAGAACAACCCCCAATTTCACAATCATTCCCTAGTTTCACTTTCTTGTGAAGGTGATGAAATAGTGTATAAGTGTAAGGATATGATATTGTGGGTAAAAATGAAGGCAAATGGTGGTCTATGATAAACTCACTTTGTGAGAGATATCCATTTTTATTAAATCTCAAAAAGGGTTCTAGCGGAAATTTTATAAGTGATAAGAAAGTTAAAGGCTTACAACAGGGTTCAAAGAAAATAGTCATATATCATTGCCCAAGTAGCCTATTTGATGTGTTATTTAAAGTCATGCAAACATCTTCTAGGGCCACCGAGAATGCCAAAATAATCCTATAAAGGTCTTCTAAGTTGGTAACAATAATCAAGAAAATAACATTGAAGTGAAAGGTGAAGCAATCACAATGCTTCAATGTAATCATATCTCCATATTGATAATAACACTTAAGATTCAAAATTAAAGCCCACTCAAATCATCATAAACTTTAGCCAACATCCCAAAATATGAAAATAAAAAAATTTTTAATTTTTCTATTTTTTTAGGGTGACACTATATACACTCCCCTATAAACCCACAAACTCGGAGAGATGCCTACCCTCAAACTCAAAACATGCTATGTACTTATAGCATAAGGAATTAAAGCATGCCTTGGGGTTCAAAGGATGACATGACACAACAAAAATAAATGAAAGCAAATAAATTTTACCTACTTGGGTTGACTCCCAACAAGCGCATTTGTTTAGAGTCATTAGCCCGACTATAACCCTCGTTGAATTTAACCTTCACTTTTCTTTCTTTGACCCACTACATAGTCTCGCGCATCCTTACTTTCAAATCATGCTCCATATGTATTCCCCAATTTATCTCATCATTTAGCAACATAGGGAATTTTTTACACCTTTGTTTTTTGGGCTCTTCCACTTGTGGCCTCATATCATTCTTTTTAGTTTCACAAGAAGGAATAGGTACAATACGAATGATCGAATTCTCATTGGAATTGCTAATAGGTTCAATGTCCTCATTGTTAATATCCTCACTTTTCCTCTTTTCACCACCCTTTTAAGCAAACAAAAACTCATCGATAACTTGCTCATGCCATCTTTCCTCCACAATATCTACCTTCTCCATATACCAACTTGAACTATCACAAGGTAATCAATCCTTAGAGTCATCATTGGGGATTTCATAGACAAATTCCTCCTTTGCATTCTCCAACGATGGTATATCAAATGACTCATAAATTGGATCATAAACTACTTCTTCCCCATCATCATTAATCAAGGTTAGAGGTTGCTCTTCAGGTGATGGTAGATAATCATAATAGCTTGGCTCACAATTCGGATCATACACTACCTCTTCCCCATCATCGTTCACTCTCCAAATCAGGGCTGAAGATTTCTCTTCATATTGTGATGGTGGTGGATTCACTATAATACTTTGGCTCACAAGTGGGATTATCTACTACCTTATCATCCACCAAAACCTTGTTTGAATGATTTTCCCAACTTCGTTTATATGAGTTCGAGGGTGGCTCAAGTAACGATTGAAAAGGTGGGAAGGGGAATGTTTCTTGCACTTGTGGAGAATACTCAGAAAAATTTGTCCTATATGGCCAAGCATTAGTATCATGAGAATAAACACCACAAATAGAACACACCTCTTGAATATTAAAATTTACTATATTTCTATTTGAAACTAGTCTTTTTAATTGTTTTAATTGTTCGGTCAATTGTTGGGATAATCTCTGTTTGACCAACTAATCATTGGTGCTCATTTCATACATCCCTTTAAGAGTTTCTCACACATTGATTTTATATATAAAAAAAATAAAATTCTAATTACAAAGAAGAATTAAGAAAAAAAACAAAAGAAAACATATTTGCACTGTTGAAAATTAAACTGTGGAATACAAAACAAGTCCCCGACATTCACATGTCTAGGTTTTGATTTTAAATTCCTACTTAAAAAGACTAGGTTTAGGTTTTGATTTTAAATTCCTACTTAAATAATTGAAATAAATTACCTACCTAAAGCAAGAAATAAACAAAGCAATTCAAGAGATTACCGACGTCAAGGGAAGAAAGACCTACGGATTGGATTTATATGTATCTCACCAATAAGCCTATTAGTAATACAACCAATCATTATTGCGGGTTCATTCTCTTTAGTAAAATTGGGCATTCACATGTTCACAATTTGGTGTTCTCCAAATATAATATCTTCTACAAATTTCACATAATATTCGAGAACCCATTAAAATCCTAGAAATAAAGAACCTACAATTTTATTTTGTAATCACTTATCAAAACCTGAATTATATTCATTCAAAAGTTTGACTTTATATGGATCAAACAATCATTTGACAATCACCACACACAAATTTAGTTAAAAAACCAATCACATCTACGCATGTGATTCTAGATAGGAAACTCCAATTAAGAAAACTTTTGATGAAACCAACCTTTAATTGATTGAAAGATTAGATAAAATATAAAGGATTGATACATATTACCTCCATACTATGCAGAAAAGAGATTAGCCGCTCATATTTATAACGAACATTAACAACCCTTCAATAAATTGTATAAAAACATGAATTGAATCCTTGAATAAAACTTGAGATCTTGTTTACAAACTTGAAGAGAATAAAATCATAAGGGATCCTTAAAAACGTTGTTGGAGTGGATATTTATACTTAAGCTGAGAAGGTGTCGAACATTAGGAAACAATCATCAAATCCTAGCCGAAATTGGAATCGGAAAATAGCTGGACGGAGGTGGGAGCGTGCGCTCCCATAGGGTCATATCTTCTCATGTTTCTGGAAATTGGAAGTGTCTGCTCCCAATTATTGGGTGTGTACGCTCCCAATGCTTCGCTGACTTGTACGTTTCTCAGCAAACTTACGGAGGCCATAACTTATTAATACATACTCCGATTTGGACATGTCACATAACATTGGAAAGCTCTCATCGAGTACTATCCATTAGTAGTGATTGAACAATGTCAAATTTCTTGTCTTTCACTACAAGGAAAACCGGATTTAGAGACGGGAAATTAGAGACGGACAGAGTCTATAGCTAATTTGGCGATAGATTAGAGACAGAACCAAAAATCAGAGACGGATTCGGATTCCGTCTCTAAATTAGAGACGGATTCAGATTCCGTCTCTAAATTAGAGACGGATTCATATTCCATCTCTAATTTAGAGACGGAATCCGAATCCGTCTCTAATATAGAGACGAAATCTGATTTCGTCTCTAAATTTTAGAGACGGGTTTTGTAACTGTCTCTAAAATAGAGACAGATTCAGAATCCGTCTCTAAATTAGAGACAGATTCAGAATCCGTCTCTAAACTTTAGAGACAGATTTTAATCCGTCTCTAATTTAGAGATAGATTTTTGAATCCGTCTCTAATTTAGTGACAGATTCAACATCTGTCTCTAAAATTTAGAGACAGATTTAGTATCCGTCTCTAAATTTGACTTTTCTTGTATATACTTTCATTTGTTTAGTTTTTTTCTATCTTTTTTATATAACTTTTTCTAAAAAAAAACCACAAATTAACAAAGGCTAAAATATTATTTTCTAGTCAATAAAAAATTTTTTAAAAAAATAAAAATAAATATAGGGTAGTCCGTCCCTCTTTTGACTTTTCTTCTATATACTTTCATTTGTTTAGTTTTTTTCTATCTTTTTTCATATAACTTTTTCTAAAAAAAACCACCAATTAACAAAGGCTAGAATATTATTTTCTAGTCAATAAAATTTTTTTAAAAAAATAAAAAATAAATATAGGATAGTTCGTCCCTCTTTTGACTTTTCTTCTATATACTTTCATTTGTTTAGTTTTTTTCTATCTTTTTTTTATATAACTTTTTCTGAAAAAACCACTAATTAACAAAGGCTAAAATACTGTTTTCTAGTCAATAAAAAATTAAAAAATAAATATAGGGTAGTCCGTCCCTCTTTTGACTTTTCTTCTATATACTTTCATTTGTTTAGTTTTTTTCTATCTTTTTTTATATAACTTTTTCTAAAAAAAACCACTAATTAATAAAGGCTAAAATATTATTTTCTAGTCAATAAAAAATTAAAAAATAAATATAGGGTAGTCCGTCCCTCTTTTGACTTTTCTTCTATATACTTTCATTTGTTTAGTTTTTTTCTATCTTTTTTTATATAACTTTTTTAAAAACAAACGACAAATTAACAAAGGCGAAAATATTATTTTCTAGTCAATAAAAAATTAAAAATAAAACTAAAAATAAATATAGGGTAGTCTGTCTCTCTTTTGACTTTTCTTCTATATACTTTCATTTATTTAGTTTTTTTCTATCTTTTTTTATATAAGTTTTTCTGAAAAAAACCATTAATTAACAAATGCTAAAATACTATTTTCTAGTCAATAAAAAATTAAAAATAAATAAAAAATAAATATAGGGTAGTCCATCCATCTTTTGACTTTTCTTCTATATACTTTCATTTGTTTAGTTTTTTTCTATCTTTTTTTATATAACTTTTTCTGAAAAAAATCACTAATTAACAAATGCTAAAATACTGTTTTCTAGTCAATAAAAAATTAAAAAAATAAATAAAAAATAAATAAAAAATAAATATAGGGTAGTCCGTCCCTCTTTTGACATTTCTTCTATATACTTTCATTCGTTTAGTTTTTTTCTATCTTTTTTTATATAACTTTTTCTGAAAAAAACCACTAATTAACAAAGGCTAAAATACTATTTTCTAGTCAATAAAAAATTAAAAAAAAATAAATAATAAATATAGGGTAATCCGTCCCTCTTTTGACTTTTCTTCTATATACTTTCATTTGTTTAGTTTTTTTCTATCTTTTTTTATATAACTTTTTCTGAAAAAAACCACTAATTAACAAAGGATAAAATACTATTTTCTAGTCAATAAAAAATAAATATAGGGTAGTCCGTCCCTCTTTTAACTTTTCTTCTATATACTTTCATTTGTTTAGTTTTTTTCTATCTTTTTTTATATAACTTTTTCTAAAAAAATCACTAATTAACAAAGGCTAAAATATTTTTTTCTAGTCAATAAAAAATTAAAAAAAAATAAAAAATAAATATAGGGTAGTCCGTCCCTCTTTTGACTTCTCTTCTATATACTTTCATTTGTTTAGTTTTTCTCTATCTTTTTTTATATAACTTTTTCTGAAAAAAATCACTAATTAACAAAGACTAAAATACTGTTTTCTAGTCAATAAAAATTAAAAAAAAAATAAAAAATAAATATAGGGTAGTCCGTCCCTCTTTTGACTTTTCTTCTATATACTTTCATTTGTTTAATATTTTTCTATCTTTTTTTATATAACTTTTTCTAAAAAAAACCACTAATTAACAAAGGCTAAAATATTGTTTTCTAGTCAATAAAAATAAAAAGAAATAAAAAATAAATATAGGGTAGTTCGTCCCTCTTTTGACTTTTCTTCTATATACTTTCATTTGTTTAGTTTTTTTCTATCTTTTTTTATATAACTTTTTAAAAAAAAACACAAATTAACAAAGGCTAAAATATAGTTTTCTTGTCAATAAAAAATAAAAAAAAATAAAAAATAAATATAGGGTAGTCCGTCCCTCTTTTGACTTTTCTTCATTATACTTTCATTTGTTTAATTTTTTTCTATCTTTTTTTATATAACTTTTTCTAAAAAAAATCACTAACTAACAAAGGCTAAAATACTGTTTTCTAGTCAATAAAAAATTAAAAAAATATAAAAAATAAATATAGGGTAGTCCGTCCCTCTTTTGACTTTTCTTCTATATACTTTCATTTGTTTAGTTTTTTTCTATCTTTTTTATATAACTTTTTCTGAAAAAAACCACTAATTAACAAAGGCTAAAATATTGTTTTCTAGTCAATAAAAAAAATTTTTAAAAAAATATAGGGTAGTCCGTCCCTCTTTTGACTTTTCTTCTATATACT
This sequence comes from Adenophora triphylla var. japonica, assembly GCA_022495995.1. Taxonomy (NCBI): domain Eukaryota; kingdom Viridiplantae; phylum Streptophyta; class Magnoliopsida; order Asterales; family Campanulaceae; genus Adenophora; species Adenophora triphylla. The sequence continues at coordinate 21,684 of JAFEMH010002983.1, read as the reverse complement.
TTCATTTGTTTAGTTTTTTTCTATCTTTTTTAATATAACTTTTTCTAAAAAAACCACTAATTAACAAAGGCTAAAATATTGTTTTCTAGTAAATAAAAAATTAAAAAATAAATATAGGGTAGTCCGTCCCTCTTTTGACTTTTCTTCTATAGGGTATAGGATTTAGGGTTTAGGGTATATGATTTTTTTTTTTAACCAGGACAACACCTGGGAGCTTTTATTAAATACAGAAAAATATTACATCAATGAGCGGATATTAAAAAACCCAACTCTAAAACCAACGTAATTATAAGACGAACCGAATGTTGTCCCAACATGAACTAGGCCACACCCAAAGCAGAAGGCCGTGCTCCAGGCCAAACTTAAGGCCATATTGGCCGAACCAACAGCCATTTTGGCCCCAAACAGAAGGCCACAACAACCCATAAACAAGGCCCAAACATCCGCCACTGACCAATCCAATTCGCCAGGCCCAAATCGCCATGGGATCGGACGCTCCCACCCTCTTGGAGCGGACGCTCCCCACATGCAGAAACTCCATCCTTGAAAAAAAACCATGTTGCACGGCCATGTCCCAAAAAATGCACGGGCGTGCTTAGCCTTGCATGGCCATGCTGAGTTTCCAAACATGGCCGTGCCCTGTACCAAAATCACCCAAAAAGCCACCAAATGCCATGAAATCTGTCCCATAATTATTTGCAGCAAATGGTCATTGTCGTGCACATCAGCAAACACAAATTTTCCAGCAAACCAACAAGCCAAAATCAGTCCCATATCGACATAATTGGTCCCATGATTTGCAGCAAAAGCCTTGCCCATCAAATAGCCTTGAAACTTCAGCAAACTCACGGCCATGCTTTGACACCAGCAATGAAGGACTATCCCAGCCGAGAAACCACCAAAACAGCCCACATCAACTAATATAATATCATCCGGATTCATCCAAGCTCCATCAAAAAACAAGCAAAACCAACCACCATGAAAATTGGCAAAGCAGCAGCCAAAAATCAGTACCATCTGCCCCAAGTAATCACCATTCAAACTAGGAAATAACAACCAAAAAATCACCAAAATCCATATAAACATTCCCATATCAACGACGATCAACATAGCATCCCGACACATCGAAGTACAAGGCATCTAACACTTCCTTCGGGAGGGCTCTAGCATGCAAGTAAACCATCATTATATGATGATCATGTGCCACTGCCGCGAGTCTATCCGCCACCCCATTTGCTTCCCTTAGAACATGCCGAATGCCGAAGTCGCCTAGCAAACTCCTACATTCCCTTAGCTCATATGCATATTGCCAAGGCCCGGTAAAACTACCTCTCAAAATCCCTACTGCCACCAATGAATCAGACTCCACCTGAACCAACTCCAAGTGAAGTTCGCGGCATAACCTCAAACCATCCCGAATAGCAAATATCTCCGATTTCATGTTGGTGCCCAAACCGTAGTAATTAGAAAACGCCCCCACAAAACCACCCCTCCAGTCCCGGATGATACCACCTCCTGAGCACTCACCATGAACAGACGAACCATCCGTGTTGAAGGTATAGAAACAAGAATTAGAAGGCTCCCACCGCAAAGTTCGACTCCTCCTAATCTTGACCTCTACCACCCGTAATTTTAGACTGAGTAAAATGTTTCGAGCCATCAACGTAGGTTTTGCCTTGGGAAGCATGAATGAGCACATATCCACCAACGCCTGATGTACCCCATCTATAATAGCACTACACTCCATCTGTTTGCCGACAAAAACCATCTTGCATCGCGCCTTCCATAAACCCCAACAGACAAACAACATGATCCCCATTCTCACTAAACCTATTTGAGCTCTACGAGATTGGTCTCCGCACCAAATATCCCATAAATGATGCAGATCCGTATAGTGATATCCAAGCCCAAAAAAGGGTGCCCAGTGCTGCCATAAAGAAAGAGCCATCGTCGAATGCAGAAATAAGTGTTCCCTAGTCTCTCGATGACCCCAGAAGCACAACAAACACAATGGGAGGAATGCGTAAACCCCTCTCTTCCAGCCGAGCATCAACAGGAAGACCATTGTGCATCAACCGCCACCAAAAACCACTAACCTTGGTAGGAATGTTCTTATGCCAAATCTTGGCACCCCAATCGACCAAAGGACTCCGAACACGATGAAAATTCCACCAAGCTGCCGACTCAAATTTCCCAGACCGAGTCAACGTACATATAACCCTATCCTCCTCATTGACATCAATCACCACTCTCCGAATATTATCATGCAAATGAACAGGAATAAGGGGAAGTAAATCATCAATCACCGTCAAACCCTCCCGGACTTGTAATCCATGATCAACAGGTCTAGGACCCCCAATCCGCTCACCACACCAATTGTCCACCCAAAATATGATATTACCCTTACCAACCACCCATCTACTGCAATCCTCTATTTGAGATAAAAAAGATACTGCCGCCTTCCAAGCGTGAGAACTGGATTCCGACTCATTCAACCCATACTTATCACGAATGAAACGACTCCATAGAGAATTGCCATACAAAGCCACCCAAGCCAATTTGGCCAACATCATATCATTAACCTCCTTTAAAGTTCTAACTCCCAAACCACCTTCCTGCACAGGTCTGCACACCTCCTACCAAGCCACCCATTGCGGATGCATCTCTCCCCCATTATTCCACAAGAAATTGGCCATTATACCTTCTAACTTCCTTATAACACCCTTTGGGACCTTCAATACTCCCATGGAATAAATTGGAATGCTACTCAAAACAGACTTCAGCAAGATTAATTTACCTCCGAATGACAGTAGGCGAGCTTTCCACCCATTAACCCTCTTCATTAACTTTGCCTCCAACTCCGCAAAGTGAACCCACTGAATCCTCCCTTTGAAAAGCGGAACACCCAAATATTTCAGAGGGAACTGTTGATGCGAGCACCCGGACCACCTCTGAATGTTCTCAATCTCAAAATTCCGCATCCTCTTCCCCACATAAAAACCACTCCTCTCTAGATTTATAAGCTGCCCCGAAGCACGCTCATATCTAGCCAAAACACCCCGAAGACCTTCAATAGACCCCCTCCGCCCGTTACAAAAGATCAACATATCATCAGCATGAAGAAGGTGGGAGATTGGGACACCGCCACACCCATGATTATAGGGGCGGAAAGTGTTCTCCCGAAGAGCCTTGTGCATGGCCCTCGATAAAACCTCCTGCACAATGATAAATAGTAAAGGAGACAACGGATCACCCTGCTTCACACCCCTAGAAGAAGCGAAGAAACCATAAGAAACCCCTCCCATTCTAACTGAATACCAATTGCCCTGAACTAAACACCAAACCAAATCCCTGAATCTACCATTAAAGCCAAACGCTTCCAAGGCTCTAAACAGAAAATCCCATTCAAGACGGTCATAGGCTTTGGACATATCCAATTTAAAAAGGACATTACCTCCCACCACCTTCTGTTCGATCCGATGAACCAACTCATGAGCCAAGGCAATGTTCTCCTGAATGCCCCTTCCCTTGATAAAACCCGTTTGCTCCGGAGAAATAACTTTATGAATTACTGAAGCCAATCGAGTAGTAAGGATTTTGGAAATCACCTTATTCATGAACCTAGATAAACTGATAGGCCGCAAATCCTTGAATCCAGAAGGTTTCGCCACCTTAGGCAATAAAATGAGGACATTAGATGAAAGGCCCCTAGGTAAAGCCACCCCACTGTAGAAAGCCCGAACCGCCGCAACAACATCCTCCTTTATGATGGACCAACAACCCCAGAAAAAATGACCCGTGAAACCATCCACCCCCGGTGCACTATCCGCATTCAGAGATTTAATGGTCTCCCATACCTCCTCTGAATTCGGGATAGCGGTCAAAAATAAATTATCACCCTCTGTGACACCACTCTCGATGCCCTCAAAAATGCAATCATCAATCACATGCGGCGCCGACCTAAACATGTCCTCGAAAAAAGCCGCTCCCAAATTACCCAAAACAGCTACTTTTTTCTGCACCAAGAACCATCATCCAACTGAAGCTTCAAAGTATTCAACCTTCTCCGCTCCTTGATACTGGCATGAAAGAAAGCAGAATTTCTATCGCCGTCTTGCACCCATAATTGACGAGATTGTTGCTGTTTCAAATCATTTTCCCACCTTAAAACCCGAGACAACTCATCCTTTTTCTGAGACATTAACTGAGCTGAAACATCATTCCAACCTTGCTGCAGTTGAACATCCAAACCCAAAATCTCATCTTGAAGCCTATCAATTTTCTGGAAGATATTACCAAAGACCTCCCAATTCCACCGACGAAGAGCTTTGCGGAGAGCATGAAGCTTACGGTGAAGCTTTTCCAAAGCATTACCCCCATACCATTTAATCCACACTTCACGAACATAACTGAAAAAATCCTGATGTTCCAGCCACATTTTAAGAAATTTAAACACATATTTTGGCTTGGAAACCGACTAGAAATTAACCTTCAAAGGAGAATGATCTGACATGTCCCTTGAAAGATGAGAAACAGTGACATTCCCATGTTTTGAAAGGAAAGCACCGTTCACAAAAACCCGATCCAACCGTTGCCAAATCCGTCTTGTCCCCTCATGACCATTACACCAAGTGTAAATACTACCAACAAAATCAACTTCCGAAATACCCGCTGCAGCCGTGCAAAGATTAAACTCGTCCATCCCTGCAAAATCCCACCCATTACCTCCCAATTTCTCGGAAGGCTGCGAGATTATGTTGAAGTCACCCCCAACAAGCCAAGGAACCTCAAACTGAACCGAAATCTGCGTAATCTCTGCCCACAATGCTTGTATGGTCACCCTATCACAACTAGCATAAACGAAAGAAAGCAGACCATAATCATCCCCACCACAAGTCACCCGAACCAAAATTTGTTGATTCGAGCAGCAAACCATATCCAAATCAATTCCCGAACACCAAAGAACCCAAATATGTGTATTAACCGGGTTCCCATGTAAGCAATGATCAAATCCCAATTGTCTCGCAATCCTAGCAAGTCTATCCCCCAAGAGCTGGGTTCTAAAATTGCTAGGCACCATGGTTTATGCTTCGACACTAACATCTTCAAAACATCCATTGTTTCCACATTCCCGACTACCCTAGCATTCCAAATTAGCACAGTCATTGGAAACGTTTGTTTTTAGGACTAACCCCCTTGCGCTTGCTCCGGGTTCTCCTAGGAGATACCTTCTGCTGCAAATTAACACCCTCCTGTTGAGAAGATTGTTCCCCAGAAAATGAAGAATCCAGTGAATTATTCTCCCCATCAGACGAAGTCTCCTCCTCTGATTTCTGTGAAGAAATCTGATCTCCCGAATGACCATCAGCCACCTTAGTTTCCTTATCAATACTAGTCTCTGTATTACCTGTTTGTTCCTCCATATCATCCCTCACTTAAACCTTGTCTGCTTCTTTTGAAGGTGTAGATTGTGTTTTCTCCGTCTCTTTAAGCTCTCCATCCTCCACCATTATTATATCCTCCGCTGACTCCTCTCCCTTAGATGCACCCTTGGATACTTCTTCAGCCAATGTATCTAAAGTCTGAGAACCCCTCTCCCAACTAGATGATAGGTATGCCTCCTTATTCAACTGACAAGGTTCCCCCATTGGCTCACCAATATCCCCCTCCTCTATATCCTCTAGAGCCGCAAATGTATTCGAAGTCGTAATTTTATCTGGCTTTTTTGTTGTCTGCCCCTCAATCACCTGAATTCCATCGATATCTCCTTTGGAAGTACTAGTACCCGCATTCTTCTTCATAATCTCCACCTTCCCAAACTCTAACTGAGCCGCTTTCTCCATCTGTCCAGTTTTAGAACCCGTCATAGCAGCCCCTTTATCACCATCTGTAACATCATTTTGAACCACCTGTTTTCCCTTATTTGCCTTTATTTGCCACTCCTTGTTTGTTGGTTTAGATACCTCTTTCTGGCCAGTATTTAGTGCACCCTTAGGGGCTCCTTTCGCAAACCTAACTCTAGGTTTCATCCTTCCCTTCCGACAATTTCCTTTGGTATGTCCCAACAGTCCACAACCCTCACAAAAGACAAAGTTGCCTTCGAATTCAAGTTCCTGAACAAAACCATCCTCCTTTGACAATCCCAATAAAACATTCATAGGCAATGGTTGGGATACATCAACCTCAACACATATTCTAGCAAACCCATGATGAGTAAAACCCATCGACCTATCATCCGCCCTCAAAAACCTTCCAAACATATTCCCAATGTTCTTCAGATAAGCATACCAATGTAAAGGAAGGTTAGGAAGACATACCCATGTTGCGACACAAGGATTATCAACAGTAAAGTCAAAATCCGGTGTCCAACGAAAGATGCGATAATTGCTGTTAGCAATCACATTATAGTCCTTCGATAATGCCCTTGTAAAATCCTCCTCGTTGGTGAGATAAAATAGAACGTGTCTCGGATCCAGTAACCCAACATTAAATTTAGCTTTCAAACCCCATCCCTGTGTAATGTGCTCGTGAATCACCTTCAGCTGCGGCCTCCCCGCAGAAAATTTCAAAACCATTGTATACTTTAACCTGTCCGCTGCTGCTTGAATCTCTCTTTTAGTCAAAAACAAAGCGGGCATACCATCGATCTTCATCGTAGCTCTATGAGGAGCTTCCAAACCTTCGAATGGGTTCAAAAAATTTCCATCCACTCCCCTATCTCCCTTTACAACTGCAGAATAAGACATAGGAGCTTTAGGGATTTCGGCCCCACCTCCATGCCCATGCAGATCAGTTTGCGTCAACTCAATAGCCTTCAATTGCTTATTGCCATCATTATCATGTAAAACCTCACCCATTACATACCCCAATCCATGTGTGCAAGTACACTCCCAAAACACCGCATCACAAGGAGAATCATCTCCCCCATTCGGCTGCTGTAAACTTAAGGCAGCAGAAATATGCCCTAAAATCTTCTCCTTCTGTTGTAAAATCTGATTCCCACCACGACCCAACACAGGAGGGACCCCCCCATGAAGAACCACCGCTGGGATGAAGCCCACCGGCCAAGAAAATAGGCCAAAATGGCCGGAAAACCCTCCCTCAGTAAAAATGCCTGTGTCGCCCTAGAGAGAGAAAAAACCTTTCAAAAAATTTTCTTTCTTTCTCTTCTAAAAGGGGATCAACACATTTCACCGCTCCCCCCTTGATGCACTTCACAGAGGCGCCTAGCTGTGTTAGGGAGGGCAATGTCATTCCCTCTAACCACTGGTGGGGGAATCGAACCCATGACCTCCAGGTTGGAAGCCATGAACTCTAACCATCAGGCTAAGACCCCGCGTGCATCCTAATCACTTGGCTACTCTAATACATCAAAAAAATTTCTTTCTTTCTCTTCTAAAAGGGGATCAACACATTTCATCGCTCCCCCCTTGATGCACTTCACATAACTTTAAATTGTAGGGTATAGGATTTAGGGTTTAGGGGTTAGGGTATAGGGTATAATGTATAAGGGTTATGGTATAGGGTATAGGGTATAGGGTATAGTGTATAGGGTATAGGGTATAGGGTTTAGGGTTTAGGGTTTGGGGTTTAGGGTTTGGGGTTTAGGGTATAGGGTATAGGGTTTAGGGTATAGGGAATAGGGTATAGGGTATAGGGTATAGGGTTTAGGGGTTAGGGTATAGGGTTTAGGGTATAGGGTATAGGGTTTAGGGTATAAGGGTTACGGTATAGGGTATAGGTTATAGGGTATAGGGTTTAGGGTTTAGGGTATAGGGTTTAGGGTTTAGGGTATTTTTTTTTATTTTTTTTAGCGAACCAGGACGGTACCTGGGCGGATTTTATTGATAACAAAAACTATAGAATTTACAAGAGGGGGACAACCAATCACTTCATAAGTGATTTGGAGCCTAAACCTCAAAACTAACCTATTACAATTGTGAATGACACACATATACCTATCCTTATCTCTATTACAATCACCCACAAGCAACATGTCTATCAGAGTTGACATTATACAAATATGCACCCTATACACCTTACCAATATACCAAAAATGACATATGGCCAAAATTGCTGACATATCAATACTCACTACAATTTCTAAATCAATGTAGATACACCACAAAGCTATCAATAACATCAAAATATACCCCAAACCATCAAACTGATGCCCAAAAACCATCACCACTTCAGATTGTAAAATTAGCACCATAGCCATTGCACAAACCATATAACCAGCCACTATATCAAACTGAATAAAAGCTACTAACATCAGCACAAATAACCTGCTTAATATCATAGCCCCACTATCTCCAAACTGTTGAAAAAGATGATACCAACCTCTAGTTGCATCAAACTGGTTGTTCAAGGATATCCACACAATAACATTTGCAATCAAAAACCCAACTAAACAGATTTGCATCAGAACAAACACCAGAACCACTGATATGTCTACTAGATGCAAACTGAATTTTGCTTATGTTGCCAAGACATAAACAACAACAAAAAATTGTTAGAACAAACAATTTAAACCAAATCTCGTAATAACAACTTCCTTATCCTCCTTTATCCACACATCGAACAAACAACATACTGATGCCTCATATTCTTATCTACTGAAGCATATTTCAAAATAGGCAAAGCTGAATCTTTGCATAAACACTGCATCTCTACTGAGCAAACTAAAACCAAAGAATCCTCTTCATCCACATTTTTAAACCTCCATATAGCTTCCAACCTTATATCACCGACCATCCACCAATCCAAAGCAAAAACCAAGAACAATCCATTGATAATTCCATGAGAAACAAACACAACACCTAACAAATTCCATAAAACTCATTTATTCACACCTCTTAGCCTACCCCTTTTTAATTTGGAGTTGATGCTTCTCTCTATCTTCTTTTCTCTCTTATTCGGCTCCTTTAAAACATTTCGAGTAACGAGGAGGTTGATACTCATCATCAATACCACTTAAAGATCCCCCTTTACCGTTGTCCTCATTTTCTTTTCCAATAAATGAACTACCAAAATCATTACTCGAATGACAAGAATTCTCCTTATTTAAATTACAAGTCTCTTGACATTCGTTCTCCGTCTTGCTCTGTTTTCCAAGGTTGTTTACCGCTTCCATTAAGTACATTATACCTTATCTCTTCCTCACTCGGGCCTATTGCATCTCTTTACGCTAGAATTCTATCTTTGTTCTTTAGTAGTTTGCATAAAAACCGAGTTCTTGAGCTTGTTCTTTGTTGTTTCTCATCATTAATGACCAAAGAACCTTCTTCACTCTGTTTCATACATGTCACTATCTCTTTTTTCTTTTCGGTATACGAGTTCTTTCGGCTGATTTGATGTATGATGCATAGTCCCCTCAATACCATTTTCCTTCAGACCATTATCATTTATCTCCTCTATATGCTGCCCATTTTCTTCACACAATTGATCACCTTTGTTCTCCTCTATTTCCCCCTCTTCTACATCATCTACCACTGCATTTTCTTTTTGTTTCACCTCCTCTATTGCCTCTTCAACAATTCTGTCTAGCATCTGCATTTGGTTCCTTTCAATAATCACCTTCTGTTTTCCTTTTTTGCTGTCCCCAATCTTTACCCCTACATTGCTTGTGGATGCCTCATCCTTTCCTTTTTTCCCCACATTATTCCATCTCTTATCTACCTTAACTTCATTTCCAACTTCAGACCTCCCTCTTGCTTTTCTACGGCATCCCAATCGAATGCCCAAGCAAGCCACATCCACTACAATATGCAATGTTCCCTTTGTATTGTACTTTTTGCCAAAAACCTTTATCTTTGGATTCACCAATCCATACTTGGTTTTCTAAAGGCTTTGACACATCTATTTCAACACACAACCTTGCATATAATTGATTAGTAAGCCCTAAGGTTCTGTTATCCACCCTTAAAAACCTCCCAAGCTCATTACCAATACATTCAAGTAAAGCTCCATTGTAGAAAGCCCAAGGTATCCCTGGCAATCTAATCCATACGACCACTACTGGACTATCTACCTTCAATTCGAAATGCGGAGACCATCTGAAGGCTCTATACATTGCATTTATTTATTATATGCAATTCCTTAGACAAGGCAATTCACAGATCATCCTCACAATCTATGTATACACCAACATGTCTCGGGTCGATGAGACTAACAACAAAATTACCATTCAAACACCAATTATGCTTTATATGCTCATGAATTTGTAGCAAAGTGGGCCTACCTGAGAATTTCAACACCATGGAGTTACGAAGGCGATTGTTGGTTGTCAATTCGAGGTTGGAAAACAAAATTGCGAGGCTTGTTATTTACTCTCGTCTTCCTCCTTGGTGGTAGTTTTTCGTAACCTAGAACTCCTTTGACACCATTGAAAGCTCGAAATTTGAACCTTGAACCGCCCTTGCGTATGTTTGAGCCGACTTCGAAATTGCTCAAATTGATTTCCCAAATTTGTGAATTGATGCATTCCACTTGGGAATAGGTGTAGAGTTGACTTTCGCGAACAAAACTTAATCGTTTTTATACGTTGATTTGGTCTTCACCGGCGGGAGATTGACGGCGGAAAAGTTCGACTTCGCTTATTTGCGGTTGATTCGAATTCTCCAGTTGCGATGAATTATTGGTTGATTCCTTCGGTAGATGAATAGATTGAAGATTTGGGAAGCTCGCTTGGACATTTAAGTCCGGTGGTTTGGCCATCTCCGGTGAACGCGATCGGAAAATCAAAACACACACTAATCTCACCTTTAGATTGCACACGGTGGGGTTTTTTCCTTCGGTTATATCGGAGTTTATGACTCGCTCCCGAGTTCATAAATTTTCCTTCCAAACCATGCTCTGAGTTTTGAAAGGGTTTTAGGGTATAGGGTTTAGGGTATAGGGTATAATGTATAAGGGTTAGGGTATAGGGTATAGGGTTTAGGGTTTAGGGGTTAGGGTTTAGGGTTTAGGGGTTAGGGTATAGGGTATAGGGTTTAGGGTATAGGGTTTAGGGTATAGGGTATAGGGTTTAGGGTTTAGGGGTTAGGGTTTAGGGTTTAGGGTATAAGGTATAGGTTATAGGTTATAGGGTATAGGGTTTAGGGTTTAGGGTTTAGGGTTTAGGGTTTAGGGTTTAGGGTTTAGGGTTTAGGGTATAGGGTTTAGGGTTTAGGGTATAGGGTTTAGGGTATAGGGTATAATGTTTAAGGGTTAGGGTATAGGGTATAGGGTATAGGGTTTAGGGGTTAGGGTTTAGGGTATAGGGTATAGGATATAGGGTTTAGGGTATAAGGTTTAGGGTTTAGGGTATAGGGTTTAGGGTTTAGGGTTTGGGGTTTAAACCTAAACCCTAAACTAAACTATAAACCCTAAACCCTAACCCCTATACCTAAACCTTATACCATACCCTAAACCCTAAACCCTAAACCCTATACCACTAAACCCTAACCCCTATACCCTAAACCCTATACCTCTAAACCCTAACCCCTAAACCCTAAACCTTATACCCTAAACCACTAAACCCTAAATCTAAATCCTATATCCAAACCCTATAATGTATAGGTATACGAGTTCGGGTTTAGGATATAGAGTTTAGGGTATATGGTATAGGGTATAAGGTATATGTATACGACTTAGGTATATTAATATTTCTTAGATGTTTAAATTATTAAATTGTTATTAATAAATTTAAAATAATTAAATTAATGAGTATTATTATTAATTAATAACATTATTATTTTTATATTATGTATTATTACTAGTTATTATTAATATTATTATTAATTATATAATAATAATTATTAATATATTCAATTATATAATTGAATAATTAACAATAACATCATTATTAGTCTTATTATTAAGGATTATTACTAATTATATGATAATGTTATTATTCTTGTTATTAGGCATACTACTATAACTAAAATTTTGGGTAAATCAAATAAAAGCATGTAAATATTTTAGATAACTTTTTGTAAATTTCAGTAATAAAAAAATCTAAAATATTTTCCTATTCAATAAAAAATTAATACTATTATTAATATTATTACTGTTTTATATAATTAATATTAATATTAATTAGTTAATCAATTATATAATTAATAATTTATTAATAAATATTATTAATAATAAATTTTATTATTCTTAATATTAGGCATAAATATTTTAGTTAGCGTATAATATAGTGTGAAACAAATATAAGTATGTGATGTGGCATTGCTTGATTGGGTTTCAAAATTTCGGGGGATTAAGAGCGAAAGCCGATCTCGACCCTTGAGCCATTCAATCAGGCCCATAACATTTTAAACAAAACCAATTACTCCCCTCCTATATCTCTCCTCATTTCTCTCTCTCTCTCTCTTTCCACATTTTCAAAAACACAGATCCACGGTTTCTCTCTCTCATTTCCCTCGCTAGTCTTCTTCAGTCCTCAGGCGACGCACGGCCCTCGGTCATCTTCTCCCTCAAGTGCTCTCTCTCTCTCTCTCTCTCTCTCTCTCTCTTCATTTTAAAAAATGCAAAATCCTCATCAAGCCGTGACCCTTTTCTCTCTCTCTCTCGCGAGTCTCGACCTCCGTAGTCTCCCCTCGCAGTCTCTTGACCTCGCAGTCGTCCTCTGAATTAGTTGTAAAATATCTCTCTCTCTCTCTCTCTCTCTCTCTCTCTTCATTGTAAACTCTCTCTCTCTCTCTATTGATCTAAATCAAAACCAGGATCTGAATTCATTTGCATTTGCTTGAGATTTATAAACCTAGATTTGGGTGTTTTGATTTCGATTTTGCCTTGGAAACTCGGATTTCGGTTTGTTTGGATTTTGATTTTGATTTTTTGGTGATTTTGTAAAGATTCAAAATTTTGAAAACCTAGTATGGTAATTTTTATTTTTGGATTTGGTGGTTGATTGTGGCGGAGATGCGTATGCTTCGATGGATGTGCGGTCATACAAGAAAGGATTGATTGGGAATGAGGTGATCGAAGGTAAAGTAGGAGTTGCGCCCATTGAGAATAAAATGAGGGAAAATCGTCTACGGTGGTTTGGACATGTGAGAAGGAGACCGAGTGATGCACTTAGGTTAGGAGGCCGGAACAGTGGAGAAATGATAAAATGGCGAGGGGTTGGGAAGACCCAAACAAACTTGGATTAGAGTAATTGAAAATGATATGAATTTACTTGGAGTGGATGAAAGTATGGTGTTGAAGAGGCCGGAGTGGAGGGCAAAAATCCATGTGGGGATTGATTTATTTATTTATTTTTATTTATTTATTTATTTATTATTATTTTTATTTTTATTTTATTTATTTATTTTTTCACGATAACATATGAGGATTCATGTTAGCCGACCCCAAATTATTTTGGGACTAAGGCTTTGTTGTTGTTGTTGTTGTTGGTGGTGGTGGTTGATTGTGGTTGCTTAGGTGGTTCTTTGGTGGTTATTGGTGGTGATTGGTGGTGATTGGTGGTGGAAGTTTGTGAGGACTATTTGAGTATAAAAGAAATTTAGGGACTGATTTGATAATAATAGAAGTTAAGGAATTTGAAATGAAAATAATAAAAGTTAAGGGACTGATTTTTTAAAAAAGCTAAGGGACTGATTTAATATATATTTAAAAAATATTTATTTATATATTTTAATATATATATATATATAATATATTAATATATATTTTTAAATATATATTTAATTTTTTTTAAAAAAAATATCAATTTAGTGACGGAAATATCCGTCGCTAAAATAGTTCAAAAATAAAATGAGAATTTAAATAGAGACGGAAAATGCGTCGCTAATCCGTAGACGGTCATATACGTAGCTAATTTAGAGACGGACATACTGTCTCTAATTTAGAGACGGACATATCTGTCTCTAATTTAGAGACGGCCATATACTGTCTCCTAAATTAGAGACGGACATATCCGTCTCTAAAACAGCTACAAAACAGCGACGCTCAATTTAGCGACGAACCTGCATCCACGGAATAGCTACAGAACAAATCCGTAGCTAAACACGATTTAGCTACGGAATCTTCATTTTAGCTACGGAATTTGCCGTAGCTAAAATCGAATTTCCTTGTAGTGTTTTTTTATTTCCATTCTTTCTTTCATTGCCGCTCCGCTGTTGATCGTTTCTTTTTATACTCATTAAAATTATAATATGTGACTTTCTCGTTCTATTACCTCTACTCATAAATAATCTAAAAAGCCATCAAAACACCCAAGGTTGAGCATCAAATAGGGGCGTATCCACGTTGGGGAGAGGGGGGGTTAATTGACCCCCCTGGATTTTGCATTTTTTTTTCAATTTCACCCTTGATTTTTTTTAGATTTTTTGATTTAACCCTCTTCAAAATTTTCAATTGACACCCCTAAAACCTGATAGTATATAAAGAAAATTTCAATTCCAAGGAGAAAAAACAACGCCTGCTTCACCAAAATCGAAATCGACGCTGCAAAGAGAAAGAAGACATCGACGCCGCAAAGAGAAAGAAGACGCAATTGCATCAACTGTAGCCACCGTCGCCACCGGCCCACCGTCGCTCACCTTCGTGGCTTCGTCGGACAAGAAAGGTAACTTATAAACTTATCGCTTTGACTACAGAATCTGACTTTGTCTTGCTGAATACTTTGTTCATTGTGATTATGTGCCCTAGTTCTCAGAATTTTGGTTCACAATATATGTAATCGGCCGGCCTACTGCAAATTCTTGAGTCTCGGTTCTAGGTTATCAATTGATTTTTAAATTGGTTCTATATTGAAATCCCTAAATTGATAAATCCCTTATAAAAGTAGTGGATTTTAATTTTTAGGTTATCTATTTGTGAACTACGAGATGTTTATCAATTGATTTTTGAAATTGGTTCTATATTGAAATCCTAAATTTAATATTTTTTACATTCAATTTGAGGCGAGGTAGTATTGTCTTATTTAAGAAGTGTCCGCAATTTTCAAAGTTATCTTATTTACTTCTATTAACTATCTTGGAATTATTTTTGGTTCCATTGATTAAATTGTTGATTGATGATTTGCTTGGCATGAATAAAGAGAGCTCTTTGCACCGCTGCACTTTGGAATTTGACACCGAGGCGGTGGAGGGTAAATTTGTTGGGGAAGTGCGGCAAGAGTTTGGTCAATGTTCACGGTGAGTTTCTTACGTGAATTTTTTTCCTTGTACAATTTTATGTTTATTATTGATCCAACCACATACACCCACCACCTGTTTTGTTTGATCATTTACTAACAAATAATTTCTTGCACACTTTGCTTATTTGAAGTGTCTCGCAATATTAAGTTTCTTACGTGGATTTTTATGAAGTGTCTGCCAATTTTAAGTTTCTTCTGTGGATTTTTTTTCCTTGTATAATTTTAAATTTAGCATATCTTCATTTGGGTGCCATTAACTTTTCATTTGTAACTTTTATATCGAGAAAAAATCCTTTGAAGTTAACCCCCCTCACCATGAATCTTTGATTCGCCACTGGCATCAAATATGTATAAAGATATATCATTTGGATGGGTGAAAACCCATCCATCAATGATCTATATTGGTGAATATGATAAGCAAAATTAATTTATTTTTAATAAAATAATCTTTTATTTTATATAAAATAATCTTTTATTATACTACTAATGGGGTAGAATATTGAGCAAATTTGAATTTATAATAGAGTTTAATTCAATTTATGTGAGTGTGATTTATGGGTCGTATTGTTATGAGAATGCAAGCATTAATACCTTAATTATATGATGACTCCAGTGAATTTGAGTCTATACAACGAGTATATAGCTTTAATGATCGGGACATGTGAAGACAACACCAACAAAGCACCATTAAGACTCAGCTAAGTTTGATACCGATCGTTCAGGCACTCGGGTACGAGAATAAGATCGATGAGGAGTTATATGAACTAAGAATAAGTCGTGGAATGCCTTAGAGTGTGTGTGTGTTCCTAGTTGAGTTAGATAATATTACATACCTTGCCCAAGGGGGGTTGTGAGAGGTATTTATAGTGGAGAGACCTTGTGAGAGAAACCTCAACATGTATTTGCCTTAGTTGGACATGTGGACCACCATGGTTCATTGGTGCTGAGAAAGGACATTGTAGGGATAGTGGGATGTTGATGATGCATATAAAGTAAAGAGCTTACTCGGCTGCAGGTTCTGCACCTAATCCGCGCATGGTGCTCCATTAAATGTGATGTAACATGTCTGATAGTGGTGTTAGAGAAGGTACAAATCTTTTGCAACATGGGAGCCCGAGGACTTGACTTTGAGGGAGGTTCGGGTCTCGGCTCGTGGTGCAGGCGGTCTGGCTCGCAATACGAATAATAGAGTGGCCTTTGACTCGCTTAGGTTTGGCTGGTATGAAGCGGTCGGTATGGGTCTATCAGGAGGTTTGGTCTCATCATTATAAAAAAAAAAATTAAGCATATTTTGAACGCTATATGTTTTCAAGAAATTGCATCGGCATTTGGCTTCTGGCTAATAGCATGTACAGTGATGAACGGAAAATCTATCACCACGTGAACGAAATTGGCTTGTTAATGAAATTCGTTCACGCCAATTTACATTATTTAGTGGTGAACGAATTTTGATTTACCAATATATTTTTAAAAAGTAATTTAATGTTATAAAATTAATAATATAAATTATTAATCTTATTTTTTATTAATGCCATTAAAATAAAAAATAATTAATTATATATTTTATTGTTTGGCGCAAGTGAAAACTTAAACAATGTCGTTTCAGTTTTTGATTTTTTTTTTTTTACATAAACGACATCGTTTGGCCCAAGTGAAAACTTAAATACATAAAATATTAAAATTATATCAAATATCTATAATATATTAGAATAATTTTAAATAATAAATATTAAAATTATGTCACATATATTGTATACAATATTATACTTTATTTTTAGAGAAATAGAAATTATAAATATTATAATATTTTTACAAAATGACAAATTACAAAATACACATAAATAGATTGTGATGATGCTAAAATCGTCAAATCAGTCCAAATCCAAGCGATCGATTTGCTCCGGCGATTGATTAGCCTGAAAATAAGACAAAACACGTAAACTAAACAGGGCTTTACCGGCGAAGGCCCTCCGGTGTTAGAGTAAGTTCACGGTTTGTAGTGAGAGAAACTAAATTGACAGAGTTTCGGAATATCAAAAGTAACGTACCAGAATATGGAAATTATGACTTGTATTTATAATGATGGACAGAATCCATGTTGAACTTGGACTGTAAAGAGATAATGTATAATCCTAGGATGATTATATCTGCTAGAGAGTCCTTATTTGATTTGAATTGATGTAGATGGGTACAATCCTGATTGGATTATAACTGCTTAATCCTTGTTTGACTAGGATTGTAAGAGCTGCTTGCCGGAAAGTCAAGGAGAGTAAAATCCTTATCTCGTCATGTGCAGGTAAGCCGAGGTGCATGATTTTGTCTCCTCGTCATTTGAAGATCTGTCGACATGAAAATATGCTGAGGTGATTGATTTTGTCTCCTCGTCATATGGAGATATGACGAGGTGCGAACTTTTCTCTCCACGTCATTCATGACCTTTCGGTCCATGATGAGCCGGGGAAAGAATAAGTAATATGGGGAGCCCGTTGACAACGTCAAGGTCGAGGAAGGCACCTAGTCCTCTATGGAGGCGATCTCGGCATACGAGGGAGGTCTCATCGGCCCATATAGTTGGGACATTTATGTGCTTGCTGGGCCTTGGTAAACTTTGATCGGCTTTGTTAATGCCGAGATGATAGGTACGAGAAGTCCATGCCGTAACTTGAGATGGATTATGTTTAGTGACCCAATTCACTTGGATCCGACCCGAATAAGTTAAATACTCGTATCTCCGATTTATCTTGTTGAGATTGACACTTTTGATTTTTATTCACAAATTCGTTTACAATGTGAACGGAAACTTTTGTTCACGACCTTTAAGGAAAATTGATTAACCACTCAATGCAATGAATCAAATCGATTTACCAAATTACAAAGAATTAATGAAAATTGAGTCAGCGCTAAGTAATTATGGTCTAAGAGTCGAGGTCATAATCAGGTGGTGACAATAAAAGAATGATCTATTTTCACGCAATCGTGTCACCGCATGCAGACTCACTTAAAGGATAATCTTGTGGACCAAAATAAATATTCTTCCTAGTTATAACCCAAAAGAATGGGCCTTTTATAATAAACTAGTTTTTCTAAGATAAGAAAAAAACGTGTTTTCAAAATAAACTGTGACAATTTTGTAATTACGCGGCTAACCATGCTCAAAATAAACGGTGGCATTTTTGTAATTACTTGGTTTCCCCGTTTATGCCAAATGTCTGCGATTTAACAAACCGCCGGGTGTGATAAAGTGCAACCGGTGCATGTATCAACATGAAAATTCAGGCCGGCACCAATTCTAACAGAAGTGCCGGTGTAAACTGCCAAGACTGTAGCACTTCTGTTAATACCGGCACCAAGGCCAAGACTTTTATACGAGCGGCACTTTTATATACACTTAACCGTGACAAGCTCTTCACACCGAATGACTCTCGTTACTGGCTAACACCGGCAGCCTTTTTGTTGCTACACTAACTATTTTTCCCCGCTTCTCAAAAACACAAGCACCGTGGCATTCAAAAAAACATGGGTGACCGCATTCAAAATCACGTACATGTGGCTGGCGGCACTCAAATACACATACACCGGCACCTTCAAAAACACCGATAATCATTTTTGGTGGCATTCAAAAACATGACTCGACATTCCAAAAAACATGTATTGGCATTCACAAAAAATGTGGGTCGGCGATTCAAAATCAATAATAATTATTGGTGGCATTCAAAAAAATATGAACCGGCATTCAATGTAAAACGATGTACTGGCATTCAAAATCAATTAGACTCGGCATTTCAAAATCAAACTATCCTCAAATTCCCAAACCAAAAACCAAATCATCTCAATTGAAATAGAATTTGGAATTCTGATCTCTCCGACGGCACAGTTTCCGACTCCTTCGGCCTTCGGCCTTCAAAATCAATTACCGACTTTGCGTTGGTTAAGCGCAGGTATTGGTGGGTCTCAGCATCGCATGTAGTGTTATCGACGGCCTTCGGCCTTCAAATTGAGGTGGCACCCTCCGACCCAACAATTCCATTGAAGCCGTTAACCCGGAAGTTGAAGAACAATTTCACTCATCTGTTGAATTGTCTGAAATTGAAGCCGACTTGAAGCCGATCTTGCGGGAGATTAGGGTCGCCGCGAAGATTTGGGTGTGAGGGAGAAGGTTTGGCCGGAGAGAAGAGGAAGACGGATTGAGGGAAGAAGGTCGACGCAATTGCGTCTAGAGAGAGGATAGAGAGAGAGAGGGTGCTCGTTGCCAGGTGTCACCGTGTGCGTGGATTATGTGAGCGGTAAAAGCAGCGTTTTTGTTAAGCTTAACAAAAAACGCTGCTTTTTGTGAGTTTCTTGCAACCCAAAAAGAGCATTAATAATAATCAGAACCACTAATCTATCCAAGCAATGACAAAGGTTATAATTAAAAAATTAGATTCGTTGCTTGATTTAATATTTAAAATGCCTGAATTTTAGAGTTTTTATAGTTGGCATCACCTTCATCACATATTAATATAAATGCATTTCAGCCTATTAACATATAGTCGAGAAATACATGAAATTTGGAGAAAAAGTTAATGCCTACTTTTTAACTATGGTTAAGCTACCAATAAAGAGAGATAAGCGAGTTGTGAATAAGTTAGGAGTTGTCTAAATCGTTCTTGTTCGAAATCTTAAATTCCTAAACCCTCCCCCCTTCTCGATAGGGACACACTCCGAACCCTACATGTTTAGATTAAATACAAGAAATATTATTATTTTTCTGCCAATACTTCTTAGACGGCTTTAGATGGCCATATTATATATAAATATAAAAAGAATATATTCTGATTTTTGATGCAGGAAACGATCCGTGATCGTACGTTAGTCGACGAAAGAAGTTAGGTTAATCTCCACCAATTTGATCTCGAAATCACGAACAAACGACTAGCAAGGGTTGGCACTCCTGGCTAAGACCACTCCGACGTGATGATGAGATAACGTGTATTAGAGGCTTATAAACCGGAATAGAATAACGTAGTTCTCAAATAGCAAATAAGACACATTGCCTTTGAATGTTGAATGTTTATTAGGTATTTATAGTGTTGATGTGGGATCGTGTTGAATTCCTAAAATCACGGGGATAATGTTGGCGTAATCGACTCCGAGAAAGTAGGATGCGGTTACAAATAACTTGCCAAGTAGATTGGCGCACACGTGTTGGTGCAGGTCGAGGTCGATTGGAATGGTCAAGGGTGACCGGACTTTTGTAACTTGGCTTGATATGAATTGTATGCAAGTATGTGATCGTATGTTAGATGACGGGAAACTAGGCTGGGGTACCAAAAATGGTCCTGACAATGAGCTTGAGGTCGACCGATCTATGATGGATCGTTGGTGTTGTAACGATTGGATCGGCCCATTTGATAATATGGTCTTAATAACGCATAAAAGGTTGGGTTTCACTGCGTTGAGCCCGACCCATCACTTTTATTCCGTTTAGTGGCCCCCAACTTTCCGAGTTGACTTTGTCGATCAGAGGAAATTATATGAAAAATTTGGGGAGGCTTACATAAGCTCGTTGTTGGATGGTTGACTTAGTTGAGCGTGGCTTGATCTCGACCATTGACTTTTTTTGCGGCTATGAATGTGTTAAGGTGCCTTAATTTTCGTAATGATTGTATGATTCTCGCGAATGGACATCCCGTCTTGGGAAGCACCGGGCTTTGGCATTAACCGACGGAATCAACCGTTATTGCCCCCTACCCTTTCCAATTCAGGAAGGGACTCTAAACATATAAGAAGGAGAATCCTTTTCCTTTCGTAACTTTACAAACTCCAAAATCCCCAAATCTTCAAATAGCAAGAACGAAGGCAAGGCAATCACTTTTCCGGTGTAATCGAGCAATCATCTTCATTTCCAAGTCCTTTCTACTTTGAATTAACCAAGGTACCCTTCGATTCCTCCTCGTATTTAGGTTTAATTTCAAGCTTTTCCCTCACTTCCGCTAGCGGCTAGGACCTTGCTGGCAAACTAGGTGTTAGATACGGATACAACTCTCAAAACCTTAGGATTTACAAACATCTAGAGGGTCCATGGGTTGAGTTGGCGAGGGAGGAGTGTATCTCCATCTTAGATAGCGGGGCTCATGCATGGAGAGTTGTGGCTTCCACTGGAGAAAGTATGGGGGATAGCGGAGGTGGACAACCCACTATTTGTCCGTATCCGTCTTCAACAACAAAATGATAGACCCCCTCATTATCTTCTACATCAAGTCCAACAAACCACCTTTTCCTAGGGAGGGATTAGCATTACCAGGGGATCTAGGTCGCCCATAGGTAGTTCATAGCATACGCCAACTAGGACCGATTCCCCTATTTGGCGTGTCTTCTGTAGATATGGATGCTCAAGGATCACCCGCTTCTGCATCGTCGAGCTCCTCCCCCGGAAACATAGTCAACGCATTTTGCTCGAAAGTTGTCCCAGGCCGCAATAAGAGAGGCTATGTGGCTCCTGTGCCGACAAAATGTGGTCGAAGAATGCGTAATCAATGATTAAGATTTTGCACGACTTATTCGAG